>KI920113.1:24727-35444 GCA_000473525.2 Anopheles melas | reverse complement strand
AGAGAGAGAGAGGGGGGTAGAGACACACACGCACACGCAGGAAATGAAACACTAGCTGTAGGACATGCAATTCGAGTTTTCCGCTCAACTGGTGCACTATTTCCCAATTAGTCGTTATGATTTGTTTGCTGTCGAACCCTCCACAGGCACCACGGACGCGGAAGTACACCAATTGTTCAATTCTACGTGTCACCTACGGATGGTCAGCGGGATTGCAACACGTTCGGCTATTATTTTCCGATACACCGCAAGGGTGCTCTATAATTTCCAATAATCATCAAATACACGCAATGCTAACAGTAAGCTAGGTCCTACGCTGCGGGGTTGACTGTTTACTACGGATATTGGTGGTGTAGTTTAGACATTGACGGCTCTGACATGTGTACATGTGTTGTAAGTGGATATCGGTGACCGGTCATCGATCACTGCTGCTTCACTGCAATCACGCCACATGTACATTGACCACTTCCGGTGCTTCTCGGACAACCGGGAAGGTACTAACTACCTGACTAACTGACTGACTCTTTACATTCGATACATAGCGTTTGCGTGCGGCAGACAAACAATCATGCCCTTTTCATTCATTGCCCGGTGAAATGAATGCATTCCTAGCAATTCCTGTACCTCTCAATAAGGTTTCTAGGGTTGTCATGAAAAGTCAAAATAATAATGCAAAGAGCGGCCTGCTGGCGCACTCTCTCGTCCGGGGCTACGCTCCCAGTGGGACACCTTTGAGAAATCCGAACGCAACCGGGATTGATGTCCGGGATGTTGAAGTTGATTTCTTTTGTCTTTCAACGCTCGACAGCGAACCTCCTCAGTTCTTGCGGCGCTCCGGGACGATGCGTTGAAGCATGTTCCTCCTGCTCGGCCTCGGCTCAAACGATGGTTCACCGCAGAATTGACCAACAGAGCAGCTCCCGGGGTAACCGTAAAACCTCTCGCAGTGGATACTCGGGATGCTCGTTATTGAAGTCATAATTTAAACCAGCATCACCCGCTTGAGCACCCTTCCTGTGCTTCCTGCCCACACATACACACACCCATACATCCGCAAAAACACAAAAGCGGAAACTCCCGCAGGCGACGAAGTGTGTAGGTTTCAAATATCCGTTTGGTCCCTTCTTGCAAGCCACGTATCCCTTTTGCTGTGTGTTCCTTTTCCCTCTAATCGACCGGGTCTCGAACTCGGGTGCGTAGGCGAGTCGTTCGCCCAAACCCTTCGAGGACCTCGACCAGCAGTGTGATTGAACGGAAAATACGGAGGGAAAACAAACACGAGCTGGAAGTGGTGGTAGCAGTCAGCAGTCAATGGACAACGATGAAAAGGGTTCCCCGGTGTGCTTTCGGAGGGGCAGTGAAAATGGGATGAAAACATATTTACAAGTACTGCTGGGTGGTCATAATGAAAATGACATCCAAAAAGTGGTCAAACGTGAATATTAATTGCGAAGCGAATGGGTGGTTCTGGCAATTGGCATTGGAGTTAGCAATCGGTAAATGGATATTAAGCGCAACGGGACGTCGTAGACGAATGTAGACATACGGTTCCGCACAAAAGCGATTGATCCATTTTAAGCTGTGCTAATTAAACACAAGGTAAGTGATTAGCTTTTTGATGCAAAAAAAAAGTGATTAAACAATCGATTTACACAAGTGAAATGACCAAAAGCATGAAATAATCAGTATCGCGCTCGAGGGAAAGACTGAATGCAGCGGTTCTCGCTGAACCTAGAAACAGGTTCTCGCGTGCAATCGGCGTAGAAACACTTTGCTAATTAAATTATGACCACATTTCTACAAAACAATACCACAATTGAGGGACAGATAAATCGAAACGGGCAAACCGGCACCACCATCAACACTTATTAACGCGGAAAAAATGGGAAAAACGATACACACAACTATCGCGAACCAATGTTTTTACGATTTTATTCCCGCTACGCTACGATTTGTGCGAATTCTTGGTGAAATAAATTCTAACTCACCCCGCAGCGGCAAATTGCATTTCACCACAACATTCCGCACACACACACACACACACACACACACTCTGGCCATACACTCTGGTGCAATGCACTAATTAACGCCCAGCGGAGCCCGAAAGCAAAGCCACGAGAATGGCACAACATTGCGGTTGTGCATTTTCGATCACTTTTGACGAGTAATTAATGATAGACATTGAAATAAATAACTCCCGCACTTCAAGGTGGCCTCTGCGAGGTGGTTCGGTTTGGTAGCCGTTTGTTACAACACACATTCCACCGATAACGCAAGGCGAATGCAATTTGTTGAAATGCAGGAAAAAAAAACGGGGTAAAAACTGCGTACATGCTTTATTGCACTGGGCGGACAGAGTTGCATCGTGCGGCTTGTGCTTATGGATGATAGGTCAGTGGTGGAGGCGGTGGCAGTAAGAGCCAGTGTCCCTCATTTGCATATCGTCGCAATTGTGGGCAGACAAGCGGGACACACCGAGCAGGGTGCACCAATTCAAACCCCATCCGATGACGCCCGCGACGCGTTGATGATGACGCACTGATGAATCGGTCCGATCCGGTGTGTGTGTGTGTGTGTGTGTGTGTGTGTTACCCATGACCTTCCGGGCACTTGTCGAATTCTAGGCCATCCGATAGTCTGCAGCTCGTGTAGTAAACGCGTGGAAAAACCACGAATCGGAAGCCCTACACGTGCTGCAAATCGATCACGTGCCAATACGATCCGACCCGTATACATTCCAATTCAAATGCGGAAGAACCACACACACACACACACACACACTCACACACCATCCCGGAAGACATCTCATACCGGAAGATGAGATGATGATCCACCACCAGTACACCGAAGTGTACACACAGGTTCGGGGTTCTATTCTGTGCCTCAACTACCCCGCAACCAGGTGTGACAATTGGAACAAATTAAAAGCAAATGTACAATTAAAATTTCAACGCCTACTACCAGTACAACCAGTGGTGGTGGTACTGTACGGTGGTTTCCCGCGCCTAATCGGAACATTGGCAGTAGGCCATAAATTCAAGGAGAGACCGCCGTGTGGAGTGGCTGTGACCGGAAAACTGGGGACCCGATGGGGACTGCTATCGTTCGCTCGCTCGCAGTGCCGTTTTTTGTTTTCGGTTGATAGTGAACCCACCCCACACTGGCTGCATTCCATTTTCAGGTGCTGTGTATCGTAAAACAATATAAATATAATTAAACGTGACACTCACTCAGTATACTCGTCATTGCGTTTGTGTCGATCGGATCGGTAGGTTGAGAGGAGGACAGTCGGTTCGCCGTTTGGTGCGATTCCCTTTTGTTTGGCCCGGCAAACGCCAGTGCTTCATTTCTTTGCTTCGTTCCATCTTCAGCAGTGTGTGCGGCCCTTAAACGGAGAACGAAAAGTAGAGCTCTCGGTATGATTTCGCTCAGCTGTATCGGTGCGTGGATTGTGCTACTTACGGTTGGATGTTCCGTAACGCGGGGTAAGCATTACGTTGGGTTTTGGGGCGGTCCATTTCCTGTTCGGATTTCGTCCACCAAGTGACGTTTGATGCCTTCCCTCGTTCCAACGCTACAGCCGATGACTCGAAGATCGTCGGTGGCACGACCGCTAACGAGCGCATCCCGTACCAGATCTCGCTCCAGGTGCTGGTAAGCTCGTTCTTTGGCTTTGGGCCGAAGCGCTGGATGCACAACTGTGGCGGCTCGATCGTGAACGAGTACTACGTGGTAACGGCCGCCCACTGTCTGGACGGGATGGACATTAACCGGATGTCGATCGTGGCCGGTACGAACGATCTGCGGAACGACAGTTCGAAGGGTACGCGCTACTTCCTCGAGTCGTACATGATCCATCCGGACTACATCGAGCTGAACCGGAGCGACATCGGCGTGATGCGCGTGAAGGAGGCGTTCACGTTCAACGAGAACGTGCAACCGATCCGCTACTCGTCCGACTTTGTCGGGGGTGGTGTGACGTGCCTGCTGACCGGGTGGGGCTACACCATGCCGATCCGTGTCGGATCGACGCCCAAGGACCTGCAGGAGGCGGAACTGACGACGATCACGAACGACCAGTGCCGGGAGCGCGGCATGCCCGTTAACCCGACCGAGATCTGTACCTTTACCCGTGTTGGGCAGGGTGCTTGCGGGGTAGGTGGATTGTGGGGAGATAGGGAAATGTGTTTGTGTGTGTGTGTGTGTTTATAACGCTGTTGCATACTTTTAGGGTGATTCCGGTGGTCCGCTGGTGTGCAACAATCAGCTATCCGGCGTCGTTTCGTACGGTACGCGGTACTGTGGTATCGGTGTGCCGGATGTCTACACGCGCGTGTCGGAGTTTGACTCGTGGATTCAGGAAAATACGCAAACCAGCGGTTCTTCCAGCGATACGCCACCGGCTGGAGAGTCGCAACCTGCCTGAAGTGGCTTACAGATTTCCAATCCCTTCGTCCAGCAGTGAAGATCTCAAACCATGCACCCTACTACCCAGCAAACAAATAAAGTAAATGTAATATAATATTTCAATTTAAAAAACCACACGTCATCCGTCCTCCGCAAGCCGGTGGACGCGTTAGCGCCTCAGGCACCGCTTCAAAATTCGAAACCAACCGCAGCGCGATTCCATTACGCGGGCGCAGTGTGCGTAATTAGCTCGTATAAGAGTTAACACAATTTGTAGCTCCGATCGATTCGATTCATCTTCGCCCTTGTCTCTGCAGCCCCTTGTCCGGAGATTGCAAACAATGGTGACTGCAATCGGAGACATCCCGACAAAGAGAAAACGGGGTTCGCGCCCGGAAAGTGATGATCGTTGACGGTATGTTTCCATTTTGCGTATACGCGAACCATCCGCCGCGTTCGTGCGTGTATCCTAGCAACACCTTCAACCCTCTTCCTCATGGTTGGAATGTGACATACGCCTGCGGGGTTTCATATTTTCATCTTTTTTTACACACTATTCCACCACCACCATCACCACCACCACTACTAAACAATGGAACGCACCCGGGGGCAGCGGTGAATTGAAACAAATGTACGTGATTGTGTGGAAGTACGAAGAATCCAATCACCCCGGAGCGAAACTAAATGAGAAGAGCTAACTTTTGCACTTATTAACGTCGGCCCCGTGTACGGCCCCCTGGAAAACGGTGTAACCTACCGAAAAATATCCTTCCATTCACCCTTCAGTGCAGGACCCCTTTCCTTCAAGGGATCCTGTGGTTGTATGGTGGCAGAAGAAGCTGCATGAAACGAGAGGAACCAAGCAACCGAGAGATGCTCGGGGTTAGGCGATTTGTGTAACTTCCGTCCCGTCCCGTATAGAACTTCTTGCAAACGGGAGTGACCTCTTCTGAGATGCAGACACACACACACACACACACACACAACCCCGGTTAATGATGATCTCGGCAGACCACGGGTGTGTGATGTCGCAAAACCCCTGGGCACCAAAGATCAAGATGCTGGTGAAGCGGGGTCGGTTTAGGGATGGCACACACCAACAACAACAACAACAAAAAAAACAACATCTCGGATGCCTCCGGGACTCGATGGCTGTGGTGGAAAATATTAAAAAAGGGGAAGAAACCCCTTCCCGGGCAGCGGAAGCGATGCGAAATGAGATGAACATACGGTCCTTCCAGTGAGCAGAGTGCTGCTGGAGTGCAGCAACAGCAGCAGCAGCAGCAGCAGCAGCAGCAATGTTACAGATGTCAAAGTGCTGTCAGTTCGTGACCGGGATGCTCGGGGCATGCAGCACACCGCTCGGGATGCTGCCCTCTGCTGATGGAACCTGATTTCCGTATCCAAGTATGCAAACAAAAACTCCTTTCTTGTGCGTGCGTGCGTGCGCTGCGTACGAACGTGAGCGTGAGGTTTGAGGTTTTCCTCTTCCCGACACGCGACACAAGGCCTTTTGATTGAATGGAGCTGGGCCCGCGCACGCCATTGAAGTGGAGATAAAAAAAAGGTTGACAGCAGCACAATGAGCAACAACATCCCACTCCGGTTGGTGGAAGTGTGTGTGTGTATTTTGGGTTAAATTGAAAAAAGCAGGTTGAATTTTGAAGAGCAAACTGAAGGAAAAGTATGAGGTTCCGGTGCGAAGAGTGGTGCAAATTTTGTTTTGCAAAGGAAGATATCAGTTGGTAGAAGGGAAAGGATTGATTTTAATCGACCGGAAGGGAAGGTGAAGAGGTAAATTACTTTTTTTTATGGAACATAGAAGGACCAGTCTTTTGAGCGATTTTAAATCATACATTTGTATGACATCGTGCTACAAAAGTCATCTAACGTCAGTTTTACAATTTTTAGGGCAACCAAATCGTACATTTAAAACTGGTTTTGCTTGCTCTTCCCACCAAAAAACCGTTGAAAAAGGTTTCTCATTAAATTAATCCATTTTCTTCTAGACAACATACGGCGTTAAACAATTCCTTCGTCAGCTAGCAAACACTCCCTTATCAAACGCCACTGCCACTTTTCTTGTGGTCATCCCTCTTTTTCCCCCGTGTTTTCCTCCCAAAAAGGAGCGTTGAAAACTTTCTCACAAACCATTTGGCTATTTAATTTTAAATATTATGATCGATCGCTTTCGCCAGCGCCATTCACCGCACCGTGACCGTTTGCCGTTTTCCTGCGTTTCCCTGCAACAGCGCCACAGGAAACGGATGTGAGACGCAACGGTGAGCAGCAGCAAAACAAAATAACAAAAAAAAAAAATACTCACATTTTCTCCCATATAAGCCTTTCCGTTCTGCTGTTGCTACTGCTGCTAATGGACAGTGTTAACCCCTTCCCGAACGCACAAACTGACCGGTGCTGACACTGATGACCTTTGGGACGGAGTAAAAAAGCCACGTATGTGCACACGGATTGGGTTGGATTTTGTTTGTAAAAGTCGGCAGACCAAAAAAAACCATTTCCAAACGACACTGGACCCCTGAACTTCCGGCCATGGTCGGGGAAATGAGCCTTTTCGGGTAACGGGTTACAACAACCGGGCTGCGCTCGGGTCCCGGGGTCCGATGGCGAAATAGATTAATCCTTTTCCAAGGACGCGCGTCCTTGGACAGTGATGGTGCATTTTTTTCATTTCTTTAATAGGTAAATAAGAAAAATTACCAAAATCACTTCCAAGTGTCCCCCGAACCCCGAGCACGCCGGTCCGGTAGCGTAGAAAACTCGTTTCAAGAGGTGCCGAGAGGGGCTTGCTTTTTTGGGTGCAAAAAGGTGGAAATTTTTGAAAAATAGTTGTCCATGTTTGAGGTAGCTGGAAAGGTTTTCCCGTCTAACCTGTTTTGGGAGTGTATTTTTTAATTTCGGTGTTGGGTCGCTTGCAACACTGCTGTACCGCTCTGTTTGGCCTGTGTCGGTGGGAAAGTTGGTGCGTTTCTCACGGGCTCGCTCGCTGCTGGTTGTGAGGGCACTGGAAACGGTGCGATTAAGTATTTGCGTACAACGGAATGTTGCCAGCATTTCGGTTTCTCTCCTTCAGCAGAAGGTAATCAGGTTTATTCTTTACCTTTTGGAAGGTTTTACGTTGACAATCGTGATAGAAAATTGTTGAAATAATTAAACGAAAAAAAAAAAACCGTCAACTGTTGCCCCCACTAGTCGAGGTGATCGTGAGAAAATTGCCTTTTTTTACGTTTCTGAGTTGGAAATGATGCCTTTTCGGGAAAGCTTCCTAATGGTTCGAAACGTCCACTGTTCACCGAGCAGCATGTGACCTCGTTCATCATGAACACAACCACTCACACAATGTAGGGCTTGCATGCCCTTTGCCAGCTCAACAGGTGTCGCCACGATCCTGGCAATTGCATTCGCGACCATTCGCGATGCACTTAACATTCACCCAGTGTGCATCTGCATCCATCTATCCATCGGTGTACCAAGCAATCCTCCTCTTCGATTACCATCTTGCCGCGATGTGCCCAAGCAAAGAGGCAGACGTTCGCTGCAAAGCCGTTTAAACACAACAACACAGCACATACAGATGCATATTATTGGTCACATCATAAAACACAAAACAGCCAACAATCATCCGCAAAAGGGTAGCGGGGCGTACCGAACCAGGAACGAATTCGCTGTTCCCCCGGCAAAGGCGCGTTAGCCATTATATGCGCCTTTTTGCCTGCTGTGTGACAACCGAGCCCAATCTCACCGCGCCCGCGATAACAATCTTTGCCGTCATTCCCGAACCACGCTGTCTCGCTCTCCATGTCCCACTCTTCCCCCTTTCGCGAGATGATATGTCTTTTGCGCTCGAATGCAATTGCTCTGCCGCATAGCGGATCCGATGCATGTGCATATGCTTCGCAGCAGTAAACAAGCGTGGAAACAAACTTTCTTGCGCAAGCTTTCTAGCGGAGTTTTCTGTTCCCATCTTCTCGTTTGATTGTGAGAATTGGCAGGCAGCAGGCGGGCATGGCAATTTCATGCCAAATTTATATGCATTAAGGCAGGCAAACAAACTGTCCTTCGATGCGCCGGTCTTCGAAGGGGAGGAAAGGTTTGAAAACGTTTCGTTGAAGGAAGTTTAAAGTAGAGTACATCAAATTAAAAACAAAAGATCTTGTGCGTGTATAAAGTACTATTTCAATTTCAACAATTGCTCTCTATTTCTTTACTTTGTTTTAAATGCTTTTCCGATCTCGCATTTGCTCTATTGATGGCCGTTAACTCCCCATAGACATCCAACCCGTTTGAACCCGGCCGCCGATTTATGCTCTACATTTGATCGAGTGCCACTTGTCCGGGGTCGAGTGGGCTTTAAGGAAGTTTAGAAAATTGTGCCAATGATTAATTACCCACCCGATAACCTTCTCCCACTGGGTACTGTATGCTCCACCCCCGATCGATACGTTAAAGAAACGTTCTATTTACACCAAATATCATGCAGTTTCTATCCCCTTTTGTCGCCATCCACCACCCGCCATTGCGCAGCATGACACTGAGAAAGCCATGGCCTGGTACGCTGGGCCGGGAACCGAAAACGCGAAACAACTTCCTGCCGGGCATGGCGAGCGCCACGTGGTCACGTCACGACCGATGCAAAAAGCTCGATCACGAAACGCCTTTACCGCTGCGGCGCGCGATCCCAATCGATCGGACGGATATGATATGTGTTGTGCATCGCGTTCGATTCGCGTTAAGAGACCTCTCCAGAAAGGAGCCCGCTAGGCAAACACACACAGGCGTGTGTTGTGCCTTATCGCGATGCTATCATGTGCTTACATAAGACACGACATTCCAGCAGGAGGTCATCATCATTCGAAATTCGTCGGAATCTCTCTGCGGCCGGGTTCCGTTTGCTGGTTTGCTTGCCACCGCAACCCCGTGGAAATATCATACGCTTACGATTCGGATGAGAGAGATAGAGAGAGAGAAAGAGAGAGGGTGGACGGTGCAAACCACTGTATTTTTTTTTTTGTTACATATCTCGATGTAAAGCAGACAGAAGAAAAAGGTCGTAAATTAAAAATAATTATCCTGCTTATCTGTCTACCGCTCGCTATCACAGCACACAAACAAGGCTGCCCCTCGAAAAGAAAAAGGACTTTCGGAGCGGTGGAGTAGAGCGCTAAAGAAAAGAAACCTCTCTTAATTCCACCCGAAAAACGGCATTCCCAAAAAAAGTACGAGCGCGCGCGCGAATTGAGTGGTACCACTTGGTGCTCCACGGTGCTTCAAAGTGGCAAAACCTCATAAAGCAAATCAGGGCTTGGACATCATTTCAGAGATGACTGGTGTTGTTTTCCCGCCGTAGAAAGACTTATTCCGTACAAGAAAGAGAAAGAGAGAGAGAGGGAGAGAGCAAGTGCCCAAGAACATGTTTCAGGGGCTCGAGTGAAGTTAATGTTTTTTGGATAATTTATAGTCCGCCCCACACACACACACACACACACCCGCTGTTGCTGTTGTTGACCCGTTGCTTTGGCGGTTGCGCCGAGATTGTACTTCTAATGAGCTCTACATCAGCATCAGTTAGAAGTGAGGAGAGCAGACACTCCAAAACAAAAAGCGCATACGATTCTAGTTATTTTTATGTTTTTTTTTTGTTTTACAGTGGCATTGCCATATCTGAAGTGGACGATAAAACTTAATGTCTTCACTCTTGAGCCTCTCTCGATGTATATCGCACCTACGGAGCACGGTGCGGTAGGGTGTCGTTAATGGTTCTGAGAGCTACCGGGGCAGATAGAGTGATTCCCAACTAAAGCAGCGCATCTTCTCCAACAAGCATCATAACAGTTCGGTATGTAATTGGATATGGATGTATGTCTCGGCTGTAGAAGATATTGCACCTTTCATTTGGCCAACGGTCAGTTCGGTGAAGCCTGTTATTTTTTCCAGAATCAAAAAACCAGTTGTTAGAGCTAAACGACTACGGAGAATAGAACGATTCCAGCAAACAACATCCTAATCTTGCAGTTGTGCCTTGACACAGATTTTAAGCCACCGACCAACCGAGATGCTCATCTACCGACCTAACCTTTCTTGCTCCCTCCCCCCTCTTGGGACCTGCAGCGAAACGAGATGCAACGTTAAACACTCGAAAGGAAATGGAAAGACTGCAACAACTCCTTCTGGAAGTACTGGGAACAAAAAAAATGAACCGGAATATCCGCTCCCTGACATCAATTACCACCACGGGCATAACCGTTGACCAATACGGTCAAGCGATCATGCAGCAGCATCATCATCATCA
>KI920113.1:2823-18178 GCA_000473525.2 Anopheles melas | reverse complement strand
ATTTTCGAAGTGGCAAAAATTACATCAATTTGCTACTAAACCTAAATTGTATTTTTCTTGGTTATTTGTTATGCAATGGTTATGAAACATACATGGTGTTCATAGAACACTCTAATGAATACATTTTATGCATTGGAAAGTATCTTTGCAGTGAAATAATGCTTAAATAGAGGGTGCCCATTTTGCCCCACATGCCCATTTTGCCCCGCTTTCCCCTATCGTCAAATAAAGAAGATTCGAGTTGGTTAGGTATGTGATAAGAATAACACCGAACAATCAAAGCTGGAAAACCTTTTTGGATCGATATTTTAAAGCCACATGATACAAGTTAGAGCAAAGCTGAGATCTCTCTTGACATTGTAAAGAAGATACTTTAGGTAAAAAGGATTAAATGCAACTAAAAACAGGCAAATGTTTTCTAAATTGTCTCATTCGTAAAGCGGCGTCTAGTGATTGCATTAGGAACTGTCAAAACAACATGTCAAAAAGTGTACACTTGCAACATCTTAAAACACTGTTTGTTTATCTTCACTATCAATTTGTTAAATCATCTCCAGCTACAAAGTAACTCAGTTCCAAAGCCACACAAAATGCCCCTCTGTCTGCCTGGGGTTGCTTTTTTTGTGCAACATTGTATTCATTTCTTCAGGATAAGCTTCCTCTTCTCCAATGCCGTCGCCCTTTTGGTAGCATGCACCACGCACTCATCACAATCCTCGCACTTCTGAGATGAGATGCTTCGCTTCATCGCCTACCCAGAAAGACACCGCACCGCGTTCTTTCTCCCCTGGCAACGCACTGCTGCTGCTGATGATGATGCCTGCTCCTGCTGCTCCACTCGATTCTACCCCCTTCGCCTGCTTTGGCGGCGCCCTGCGCTCTTCGCACACTTGACGATGTAATCAGGCGTGCTCGAGGATGAAAAATCCTTTAATTTTCTTCTCTCCACATACCGACGACCGCAGCACGCACAGTCGTCGTTCGCTCCCTGCGGCTCTCACTTCCTCATTTGTCAGCGGGCGATAGCGACGGTTGCGTACAGGGGTGGAAGAGTTTTTTTTTGTTGTTGCGCTCCTCGGATGCGTTGCGGTTGTCATCATTCATCGGACGCATCGACGCATCACTAATTCATCAACCGGGGCCCGTTTTACACGCCAAGCGTGTGCGGGGAAGAGCGCACCCAGGATGGATGGCTTGTACATTGGCCCATTTTTAAGATGATTTGCGCGAATTGCAATCAATGCAATGGAAATCATGGGAGAGGGAAAAGAAGTGCGAAGGGCTATGGGGAAAGGGTAAAAGGATGTGGAGAGTATGTGATCAAGTGCATAGTTGGTGGGTTGGGCGCTGAAAAAAAAGGGCCGAGTCGAATAGTGTCAATTGATTTTGTCGATTGGAAATGTTAAACATTTGATGATAAATTATGTTATTTATTTAACATCAGGCCTCAAAGGACTTAATTTATTCTATTAACATTGCCTTTAACATTTCTTCACTAAAAAAAGTAAAAAACGCATCTAAAAGCGGGCATTTTGCCTCGCAAGAATTTACCGAATTAAATTTACTCAACAAAGAGAATTTACTACAGTTAATTTACACCCACACACTGAGGAATTACTCTGTTCATACTGGGAATTTTCGCCGAAAAAAACGACTCCCAAAAACGTTCTCCACTCGCCGCACAAGATTAAGCGGATATTTTATCACACTTTATTGTGACTATGGTTTTGGGACGTGCTGCGTGAGCTGCGAGTTGGAAGCAAACGGATTTGTTCATGTAATCCCACCAAACCCCAGCAGCATTCGCTCACAACGAGAGCAGCCACAGGGCGGCGGTTGTTTCGTAGCGAGGCGAAACAAGCCGCATTCAGCTGGAAGCGTTCTCGCTGCTCTCGAACAGAGGATGCGCCCTTTTGAGCATAATTCAACCGTTTCCACACGGGAACTGGGAAGGAATGGCGTGGTTTGGTGTTCACTGTAGCCGTGAAAGCCGTGAAAAGAGTCGAGATTTCGAGCAGTGGCGTGTGCGTGTGGTAGGAGGATGGGTTTGATTAACTCCGAGAGTGGCACTACTTTTTGGCCAGTGAAAGAGGTTAGAAGTGGCTTTTAGCCATGCTAGATTAAAACACCTTGCGAATGGAAACATGTGCAACGGCTGAGTCTGAATTCTGGCAAAACAGCGGCATTAGTTTCCAGCTACAATGTAAACACGGCGTATTACATTGAAATGATGGGGGTTTTCCATCCCCGCCCGAACGATCCCGGATGTAGGTTTATGGGCTGGACATTTACCAGGTGATCAGCAGCTCTTGACATCTGTCCCCAAACCAGAAATCAGATCGTTGTATAAATAGACGTTTATTACTCACTGTGAGACGGCCGTGCTCGTTCAACACCGTCCGCCGTAGACACCTTATCCGTCACGATCTTTGCGACACTGCGATCGCTGCAACGGAAGGTGGTGGGAAACGATCACCCACCTTCCCATACTGCACGCTAGCGCTAGGCATTAGATAATGTTCCTCCTTCGCCCTGCAACACCCAACAGGCAGCATACTGTCTGGGACTATAAATAACTTCCACCCTAATCGGTGCTTGTAAACATCATAATTTAATATTCGGAAGTATCTTTTTTCTTCGCCTACGCTCGCTGGCAGGCTGTAAGAAGGCAGGGAGAAAGAATTTATTTCCCCCTCTTCCCCTCTCAGCAAAGTTTAAAGCCTTTCGCGCCAGTGCCACCCTACTACCCACCGACTGCTGGCTTGGTTGTATGTCATCTACCGTGTCTTCAACCATCAGGCAAGCCATTTTTCATTGAACGTGATTTGTGAATCCATTTTTGCCCCAAGTGAGCTCTTTTATTAGTGATTTTTCCTTCACTTACAGCTTTGGAACGAACGGGAAGTGAGAAAAAGGAAGGATTGGGGTTCTTGTTCTTCTGCTAGGAAGGAAGGTGAAATCCGATAAACCGACAAGAGCGGCTTTGGTGCGCCTTTTTTACGGCCAGCAGGTGCAAACAATGTTACGATGGTTAACAGATTTCTTATGCCTATGCTCGGCCACCCTCCCTCGTATGCGCATTTCTTTTCAGAAGGGGGTCTTTTTATGGCCGATTTGATTCACTCTTTTTTTTCATCTGAAACCAATATAAGTTCCTTTCGAGGGATTTTCTTCCGTTTGGAACGTTATTGAGCTCTTAATCGGTGGAAGGTAATTTGTTCATTTTCTGCTGTTTAATTGTACGATCGTTCGATCGAGGCCAAGTAGAAGGATGTTTTTAGACTTACTTCTAATAATAGTAAAAAAACATCCAATTTTAGTTGCTCCTAAAGTGTATGTAATAAAACATTTCTCAATGAAAGACATATAAATCGAACTAACCTCGTCTGTGTGATTCCAATCGCAACTAAATTCGCCAAAAACAATTGCTTTCTTTCTCTGCTTTGGCTGTATTTAGCCCTTTTCCAAGAATTGTTTCAACCCCAACATCGTTCGGATCCTTTCATGTCATGGTGCTGCACCTTGACCCTAAATGTGCCACTCTGCCCCACGCTGCACGCCTGTTCATGCTCCCTTTTTGTTGCCCATGGAGACCCCTCCAAAGACTCTCGATGGTGGAGTCACACCGACACCGACATCGACACACACACTTCTTCCCATATGTGATGCTTTTATGCCTTCTCGCCCGCGGGGCAGAGTTTCGGCTTGAAGCCGTGGTAGCCAGAAGTCGCGCTACTTAAATTTAAATTAGGGTTAATGTAGTCAAAGGAAAAGGTTAATATTCTAAGCCAAGCTGCAACGCTTACGGAACGTATGGAGCGTGTAAATTAAGTTGGAGCTATTTTTAAGCGAACAAAAAAGTACGCTTAATGCTTTCCGTTTTTGGGGTGTTGCATGGGAGTTTACCATCGGAAAGAAAACTTTTTTTGTAACAAAATATATAAAAAAGTGTATTTTACAAATCACATAAAATTGGTTGATAAGTTTCCATTTTTTTTAACAACAAAAAGAATGCCCAACACTCTATTGTCAGTAGTCAAACCAGCACCGTCAACCCTTTTATGCTCGTCTTAAGACATTCACCCACAGGAAGCAACTGTACGTGTGGTGTAATTCAATACGACCAGTGTATCAATTTCTCTCCCAACATTACCAAACAATATGATTCATGTTTCCGAAACTTCTTCCCATTCACCTTCCCCATTTTGGTTCATAATTAGAGCAGGAAACACACATCATATCATCAACAACATGTAGATAAAACACTCATTAATTTAGTGCACGAATGGCACACGCATCTAACGGACAATGTATGAGAAAGTTTCCCTCCGGTGACAGTCGTTTCGACCAATTAGCTCGCAAAAATCGCTCGCTGAGCCGAGCTTCAAAAGCCGCCCCGCGAACGAAAGCGTAAGAAATGCACATCATGGGTACGGGTACGGGTACGGGTCCTCCAAGCGGGGCCGATTTTAAGTGAGTTATTGTTGCTTAATTGACACGACGTGTAAATATAGAAATTATGTGTCGATTAACATCTCTCCGTGCGGTCCATTACACTGTCGATGGAAAATCACTAGACGACTGGCTGACTGACTGGCGCAAGCGACGACGCGCTGGGAACGTGGGACGAGATGGTCGATAAGGTGTCTCGCGTTTGAGCCATTCTTCACATTCCAGCACACAGCAGCCACACATGGTGGTTGCCACTATCGAGGGAAATGGGGAAGCGATGATAATGAACATCGTTTTTTTTGCCGCTTCAAAAGCAAACTACTGGAATTCCCATCCGTGTATCCGTGTTGGGGTGCGCGCATTTCAACCATTTGAAGTGAATGGGTTGGACAAGTAAGCGCATCCTTTACAGTAACATCTCAACTTTCTTTATGGCAATGTCAAAGTAAGCACCTAACCTTTTCGTTTCGGGGGATAACAAATTATCTTACAATTCAATTAAGAACACCACAACAATAATTGGATAACAACCCCAAAACAATGAGTACTATCCTTCCCACTCGGGGAGGTTGCCGGAACAACAAACTCAAGTTGCTAATTACAGCGCCAAACCTCAGCCTTTGGGACTAAGCTTTCCGAAAATGTTATCGAGATCCAGTGCCGACAAACGGTCAGCTACTCTCGATACGAGTACCACTAAAAACATGGCTTCAGTTAGTTTGCTGGCAAGTAGCTACAGGATGGTCTCTCAACGATGATGGTCTCTCTAGCTCGCTCTCTCTCTCTCTGTGTGGTAAGGATCTGTTGCGTTGGTACGGACCGTACCACAAATCCACCATCAGGTTGGGTAATTAAGCGGAACATCACCGGATCATGGTGACCTTTCCCCAGACGGAGCGGAGAGACGACGTCCTTTTCCGATACGAATCGGACCAACGGGCATTTGCGGCCAGCGGTAATTAGCTATCGATAGCGACAACGAAGCCGAACGCTTCAAGCACTGAAACCCCTCTTCCTGACCATCGTCCGATTGTGGTCGTGTTTGGTGGTTTCACTACTAAAACTCTAGCGCAATGGAGCTACACTCGGTTGGTTGGTTGGTGTGGATGGGGCTGAATGTCCTGTGACGGTGTGTTTTGGTCGATCGGGAGTACACATCGGAGCATCGTTGGGATGGAACATGATGCCCGTTAATAGTTCCACCTAGCCGGGCTCCACCCAGGAAGGAAGGGACACTTGTTTGCCAGCGGATTTTGTAATTTAGAAGGGTTTCTGTAGCTTCCCCACGATTGAACTAACATTAGTTTGGAGATTGGTTCTGAGAAGTGATTTCTTTTATTTTTTTCCGGGTACAGATTCGGATGTTTAAACGAATCGATCCAAGATCTATTGCAATAAACGAGGAACTGTAAATAGCAGGCGAATATAATGACCGAAAATGTAAAATATAATAAAACAATATGTCACTAAAATGCATCAAAAAAGGTCCTTCCAGCCTGAACTCAAACACAACCCCTCTTGGGGGGATACGGCACGAATCCTTGCAACTACATTTTTCCGCTCGTCAAATCAATCGTCCCACGGGACTACAGCCAGGAGTCGGTTTCCCATTGTGCACTGGGACTCATCATCATCATCATCATCATCGTCATCATTCTTATCATCATGCTCGTTGCTATGAAAGGCATCAACCATTCGCATCACTCTCCCACTCCCTCGGAGCATCGTAGCACAGGCCACGAATCCGAAATTGCGTCTCCACTTCCACTCCATTATTCCCCCAGGGAACGCTCCGACCGAACCATGGCAATCCGGTGTCCTTTGGCCATTGTATAAGCGAGGGCTTAGCGAACCGAAGCCCCTCGCATTGCGTTGAGCGCTTTGGTTCGGATTTATCGTATGTATCAGACTAGGATCCTGATCTCATCTCAGGTTCGAGCAAAAGGTTTGCCAATCGATTCCAAACGCGCAATCCGTACCCGCGTTGTGTTCGCGGGGAAATGATATATTGTGATATTGTAGCCAATTGTTTGGTAGTTTGGCGGTTTTGGTGTGGTGAAGCAGTAACGCACATCAATCTTGAAAAGATATAAATATAAATGAAAAAAGAGCGGAAGGTTGTGTGGTTGCGTCTGGTACGGTCTGCAATTAGAAAGAACCTTTTCTTTCGCGAAAAAAAAAGAAACAAGTAATCAAGAAAGGAAAGGCAATTAAATCGTTGTCGATAGCTGCGCTAAATTTAACCACCCTTTCAAGTGCAATTCCCCTCTTCACCCATCCCCTTATCCGATCAGCTCCATCGCTTTTAAGGCTTTAAATCAATCGCACTCGACACTTGAGCGCTGCTGCATTCCGTACGGTACATTCGAAATGGTTCGAAAAGGCCTTACCATTTCGCCCGAAGGCCTTAGCCGGGAGAATGCCTCCGCTATAAATATGACCCTTTCCATCAGGAACGGATCGTGGTGCAGGAAGACGGATCCAACCTGTCTGGTTTAACTGCCGCCACCGCGAGCCACCGTCGCCAGTGCCTCAAGAACGTGACGCAAAATTCCACATTTTTGGCATTCTTGCGCCACTCTCAAACACGCGAAACAAGTGCCTCTATGTGTGTTTGTGTACGCACAGTCCCGACCCATACACACAAATCTTATCCAATTCCATTTTTAGACACCTTCCAATATAGCGGCTTTTCGCGTACCGTTTCGATACGGAACCGTCGAGGTTTGGTGTGAATCACGCACGCAAATCGATCGCCGTTTAGCAGCTCGGTGGAAAGAATTTGCAGCATCAGGCAGTGCTTGAGAGGCTACTTGGCGGAAAGGTGTTTGAATTGGGTGTGTAACGGGTGCTCTTTCGGCAGTTGTTTTAAAGGGCGAATGTCTGTGTGTGTGTGTGTGTGTTTTGTTGTTGTTGTTGCAGCGGTCGAGTTCGATCACTCGATGAGTGATTTGTTTCCACTTTTGGCAATTGGCTCTCGATGCCGTAAACTTGGGTTGAGCCGAAAACGGCTTAGAGAGGTGAAGCAATGTTAAGAGCGAGCACGTGAACACTTGAAGTGAGTGAATCGAATACGATTTTGCTTTGTGATGATGCAAAATAAGAATACGACGTATTTTAAGAACACACATTACAGTAAAATTTACTGCAAAAACTATGTTTTACTAACTATTTGACATATCACAAACAAACGCTTGCTTGCTCCATTTTCCAACAGATGTCGCTGTAGTAAGGTGATCGAAACAAGGCTGTTAAACTCTACTAAAGCATCTTAAATCACTAACGTAAGTATGCTTCTTCCATTCTGTCATAACTAATCACTCTCTCTCTCTCTGTCTCTCTCTCTCTCTCTCTCTCTCTCTCTCTCTCTCTCTCTCTTTATGCCTTTCACTTTTTTCGCTATCTCGCGGATAAAGGTGATCGCTTGTCCCAATTTGCCAGAAACGTCTTTCAATCGGCAGATGGTCCCCAACACGAGCAGCTGAAGACACCCATGAAGTGTGTGTTTGTGTGTACCGTGTGTACGGTTCCAACCCACCTGGCACTACTACGCGGTCATAGTGTCTACTCCCGTTGCGTAATGTAAAAGATGAAATTACCTGTACCCCGAGGTCCGTTCTAACCGTAAATTAGACCCCATTAACATTACCGACCGAGCGGTGCATATTTCCACCCTCCCCTGTGCAGCGCTTCTGTGCCGAACGCTCTTGCAATGTGCGCATCTGCCAGTGGACACTGACAACACACACACACACACCCGGTCATAACCTGCACATAACTCGGCACGATTTATGTTTGCCCGTGCACGCGGCGTTAAAGATGCCGCGCGGGTGACACTTTTTCCTCGGGATGGCCGCTGCGGTGGGTAGCTCCGAAGTACGGTAGCTTCACTTTTCAGTTGAGCAGGCGAGGTGGAGAGGTGCAAGACCATTAGCTCCCAACGGAACCGATTGAACTGGCCATACGAGGGGGATAGGGAGCTGATGCGCGCGCTTGTTTGCGTACGGCGTTAGGTGTGGATGGTGCGCAAACGATCGTTGCTACCGGGTCGCCCCCAAGTGGTCGGCGGCTAACTGATGGACTCTGTCTATGAGGAGTTTGGGGCAGGGGCATGGAGGGGGGGAGGAGTAGAAGGGAAAAATTGGTAGCGATGCCGCGATTTGCTACACTCACTAACAGGTAAACAACTCAAAGCGAACGATGACTAATCGGGCGTGCGGGTTGGCTTGTTGACGGTTTTCACCGAAGCAATCGTTAAAGTTATGAAAAATACTAAGTTGTTTTTATGTGCAGTTTTGCTCTGAGCTGTTCGGGCTTGGAGACATTAGAGAGAAGAGAAAAATAGAGGAATTTATGGCGAAAAGCATAAAGACCGAAATATACAATCTTGATCCTAAGATATCGTAGAACTGTTCTCAGCTTCTCCGATTCACACGACTATTAGCGTAAAACTTAGATGTATTGCAAATATTTATTTTGAAAAATATTTCTTCATAAAGAACGATTGTCCCTTCAAGCACAATCATAGTTTCACCGAACGCAGAACCCATTCAATTAGCATCCGAACGATAATGAGTAGCGCTAGCGGAGATTTGCGGAGATCTCGATGCATCTCAGCATGCGTACTGTTGGCGACAAAACCCTCGCTCCACAAGGACAAATAAACTCGACCAGAGCACATTTCTACACACCAGTTACCTTCGTATGATATACAGCGTGAGATTTTCACCAGGAGTTGTGATCCATCATGCTAAACTTGCGGCCACTTTCACATGGGATGGGCGTTCTGGTTCTTTTCCATGCGCCAGACTCCTACAGCTATTTTCTCACACGCCACCATGGCAACGCGAACGCGAATCCGTTGAAGGTTATTTCCGCAAACAGGGGTAGCAGGCTATGAGCTGGCGGTTAATTGTCACAGTTCTCAGCTGCCTTTACAGTAGCGGCAGTGTGCATTAGTGGCTTGCGAACACGAATGCTATCGACTGTGACTATTTTTTGTTGTTGTTGTTGTGTGCTGTTCTTCATCTTCATTCAAACAAAAGCGGAACAAACGCCGCTTCTGCTGAAAGACAGGCGAGAGATAGTGATCTAATTGGGTGGTTGATATGTAGTTGTCGTCCGTTGCATGGAAGAAAACATCAACCCTTTTCCACTGCCCCGGGGGAGCAAAGGGTGGGGGGGGGGGGGTTCGAGCTAATGGTTGGTCCGTTGCAAAAACGATTCTGTCACTCGGTTAGTGGGTCATATGTGCCATCGTCTTCTAATATGCATTCAGCCGGGCGAGGGTGAATGTGTAATGTAAGAGGAAAACTCTTATCGTGATTGTGTACAAGCTTGTATAATTTTAAAGTGTTTAATTTTCCCATCTTTTTAGGACATTTTGACTTTAACATTCGTCGCTTAAAAAATGTAACCCGCGAACCGTGGCGAAAGGTGTCGCATAAATAGCATCAGGCCGTTTCGGAATGCGCTTTTTTTTCTGCCCTATTCTTTCCGCTACACGGCATATCCTTTGCCATGGTTGCTCTCTGCCCGACCCCCACGAGGTCGAATGATCAGCACGTCCAGCGGCAGAATGAAACACGTCCGGCCGCTCAGCGAAGGGAAATGGCGGATGGCAGCGCAGGTGAACGATGATGAACGTTACTCACTCCCCCACACGCGTGCTATCATTTGCAGTTTCATAAATCATTTTTACTGCACCCTGCTCCCCCTGTTCTCTCCCTCATCCCGCAACTCGAGCTTTTGCTTTCGCCCGCCACTGCTTGAACGAAGTTGGACTCTTTTTCCCGCTCGTTTTGCTCGTTCATTTCTCGGAAATTGCCACCAATCCATCTCGCTTTCCCACGCAACGTGCACGCTCTCCATCTCTTTCACCCTTTCTCTCTCTTTCTCACACACACATACACACACAATTACAGGCATCTCTTATCAGCGAAGAAAATCGTCGCGAAAAGATGAAGAGCGAGTGCCAGCGCGAGCTGGTGAGAAAAGCGCCCCTTTCGAGCACAGTGCAAAGAGGGCTGGGAAAAGCTTCCCCGGTAAAAGGCTTTCAGCACCGTTTCACCCTGTCCCCCAGCATTCTGCCAGCTCCGTGTGCGGGATTGATGGATGATGACGTTAGCCCCGGGGTTGGAGTAGCTCTACATCATCGAGAATGGATTTTCCACTACCACGCTGCTGCCTGCCGTTAGTGCCGTTTCCGTTACATCGTCAGGGTTGGCCCGGGGGCGACACCGGGACCTCTACCAGAACCCGAACTCTACGCGGTACATGGGTGATCAGCATCAGCTGTCTCTCTTACTCTAAGCTCCCCAGAGTTCCCTTGTGGTGGATGCTAATACTAATTTCCACCAATGGGAATAGATCGTGGCAGCGGATGCGAACGGGTGGGTTCTGATAAGGCAACGGGACAAAATGGGAAGCAAGTGTATTGCTTTTCTTGTTTATCATTTATCTTTGGCGCAGCTTGCATATTCCTTTTTTTCCTCTTCCTGTAAGCTTGCAAGAATCCTTCGCCGCGCTAGAACGGGACAAACGCTTAAGCTGCTCCAACGCTTCCGTTTTGTTCTTGCCGTGCTGTGTGCAAAAGAAAGAGGACCGCCCGCCCGACGGATTCTTTATCATGTGGCCCCTCTCGGCCCAATCTTCCTTCTCCTCGTCCTCCCCCTCCTCCTACTCGACTAGTTAACTGGGTCGCGTTCCGGCGGTCGTTCGGTTCGTGCCACTTTGCCCAACCCAACTAAACTGCCAAACCCGACCCGACCCGAACCGAACCGAACGACCCGAGGTGAAGGAATGCGTTCAAAGCTGAGGGAGGCCCAGAAGGGTGCAAAAGTTGGACGGAACCTAGCTACAAAAAGTGACAGGCCAAGCCAGGCCAAGCCATGACAACCCCGCAAAGGCTTAAGGCGTTGGGCGATGGTTTCCTCGCTATCCGTATCATAGAAAAAGCTAAGAGCATGTTAGCCTCACACACACACACACACACATACAAAGAGCAGAGGACCTGGACACCATTAAGCTTTTAAGATGCAAGCATCCTTGTGTGTGTTTTTTTGTCCTGTCTCCACTGGGCGTGATTTCCTTTCCAAAGAAAAGGGAGAAATTGGAAGAAGTTTAGCAGCCACCGATGGCGGGGAGTGGAGGGAATTAAAGGGAAAAGGGAGAGCTTTGAAATGACACACCATTACTTGGAAAGTTCGCCCAACTTGTGCGGGCGAGCGGTTTCCAGGATGAGGCTCGCTTCTCGGAGACCACCAATCGATACTTGTTGGAAAAGTTTTGCAAGCTCCCCTTTTTTTGTGACCCTCGTTCCTGGGAAGGATATTTTCTTTATTTAGTTTGTCGTCTCTTATTTCCCTTGAAGCGTTACATGGCGTTGCCAGTATGAAGTAGTAAACGAGCGTGTTTTAAAACTGGTAATCGAATGCCAACGCCCATACGTTTGTTGCTATTTAAGGAAACAGAAAAGCATGGTGAAAGATGTTCAAAATTTGCGCTTATATAGATTGAATGAGCCTTATCACACTATCAACATGTTTATAATTGGTTTGTTGAAATTATGAGGTTTTATGAGTTTTCCATGTTAACGGTAGTTTTTCATGTAGTTGCTAGAAATTATGTATTTTAATCTCACATAACCCAATCTGCTCATAGGCAGATATACTTACAGAGCAAATTCTACCATTCTATACTGTTAGTAACATGTTGAACAATACTTCTTCTAAGACATATACAAAAAGCGATGAAATATATCAAAGGACATTATGACAATTTAAAAACAATTGGAAACTATGAAGCTAATTAAGGAAATGGAAAACAATATAGACTAAATGAAAGATAAATAAAAACGTTCAACACATTCGAAAAGAAAACGAACTAATAGGTTAAAAGCTGTAAATAACTATCGAAATAAATGCTGAAAAAAAGAAATGCTGCTTTAAACGCCTTCAAAGAAACTTGATATGATTTTTTTTATACATATAAAGAGAAATCCATAACCATCAAGAATTAATTGATAAAGAAACATCAGAAACCTTTAAAGAAAATGGAATATTCCCAATAATTGCGACGCCTTTCCAAAACCCGAAGCCAGTTTAAGTCGATCGATCGAATAGGGTTGTAATCTGCCGATATCTGTACCGAAGAATTCCTTTCTTTTTGCTCAGAATAGAAAGGATCTGGTAGAAAGTACACTTTTCTTTTACTTCCACCGAGATCAGCAAAATAAATGAAAAAAACGACAGCGAGAAAAACTCGTACATAAAAAAGCTTCAGCAGTTGAGCTGCTGCTTAGTGTGTGTGTCGTTCTTATTTACTACCTTTCGATACCATCTCCCTCACACCCCTTTCGGCGACTTCTTGCATTCAACCAAACAGAGCCGATCCACCACGCTCCACTGTGAAACGCCTCCACGATAGCTCCACGACCTGCCCTGGCAAAGTATACACACGGGTCTTTCGCTTTTTGCTCGAGCTGCAGCAGCAGCCAACGAGCCGCACGATGATGTCACCCTTTTCGCCCCCGGGAGGCCAAAGGAGGACCCACCCCGGTCTGACTCCTCGACCAGCCGGTCCCAGGGTTCGTGAGGACTCGGTCTTTTCTGCTCCGATTGAACTCCACCTTCGCGATTCACCTTCCTATCTTGCTTTTCTCTCCCCCAGCACAGTCTTTCAAGCCCTTCCCGTACGTACCAGCCACAAACAGTACTCGTGGCTGTGTGCGTGCTAGGTTGTGAGCCGGTTTTAGATGTGTTTGTGTGTGTATATAAGAAAGTATGTACAGCACCTTCTTTTCCTTTGCCCCACACAGGGGCCGCGTGTCGTGGTGGTAATTCGTTTCGTGAACCTGCGGCGCCATCTTAGCTTCACGATTACAAAAAACAAGACTAAGAAAGAAACACCCCCCAAATCCCCTCTCATTCGTACTTGTGTTGGAGTGTATGTATATACTGGATAGTATTGGAATTAAAAGGAAAGGAAAGCAAAAAAAAGAAACAACCCCCACGAAGAACAGTTAACTTTCCTCACCCTTGGCATGGGAAGGAGCACATACACCTGTCGTTTCGTAGTGTAGCGCTTCCCGTGAGTGTGCGTAAGAGTGAACAAATCGGGAGAGAGTGAGAGAGCGAGAAAAACGAGCATAAATGTCATTCAAATGGCGGCCGAACCAGGAAAGGGCAAGAGCGTTGCCAAGGGAAACTTACCAGCGACTACTAAACGGTTACCCAACCCAACCATCGACCGTTGGTTGCTAGTAGAAGACACACGCACACACACACACACACATGCTCCACTTTGAAACCGTTTGCATCCATCGGATTGGTTTCGAAATTAAGTGAGAAAAGAACCGACCGGTGTCGGTCGACTTCGATATCGTGTGCGTGTGGGTTCGTATGGTGCGTTGTGTCGTTGGTGCGAACGGTGCAGCAGTTGGAAGAACAAAGAGAGATAAAATTCACGCGCGCATGTCAAAAGGTCAGACATTGCCACCCATTTCGGGGCAGGAGCTTTGCTCGACCGTGGGGAAGGTGTTTGTGTGGGCCGCCTCTCTCGCTCTCTCACTCTCTCTTTCTCTCTTTCTCTCTCTCTCTCTCACTCTCTGTCTGTGCTGCCCAGTGGCGGAATCGGGAGGATTTTCCACTTCAGGCTGCTCCAAGTCTTCCAACGGGTAGAGTTAGTGTTCCCCCCTCTTTCGTTTTTTTTTTATTTCCTAGCAGCATGCCAGCACAAAGGGCGACATTTTTCACGCCACGATTAGACGCCAGAGAAATGGTGCGCTTTCACGAAAGTACATCCATTTTCCCGGATGCTTTATGCTGTTATGCTCCACAGTCGATGCGATGGGGTGGATCCGGGTGGGGATTATTTCGATTTGTGAAAGGTTTATTGATGTTTTTGGCTTTATGTTTCCGCGCCTGAATCGGTACGGCACTAGTGTTTTTTTTTTGTTTTCGTAATCGATTCAATGTTTGGCTGCAGAGTACATTACACCGAAAGGTCGGTAGCATGGGCGGCTTTGTATCTGCTACATAAATCAGGTTTATGTTAATTTTCCGAGTAATGTGTTTCATCTCGATTGGTACGGTGTACACTTTCGGTGTTGCATTCTAACAAGTACTGTAAAGCCATCAAGCCAATGTTACATTTAGTACAAAGGTAAATTCTGTGAGATAGATCTGAAGTCTGCTTCTAGTAACTTGGTGTAAAGGTGCCCAAAGGCGGAGTTATTGATTAAAATTTATGGAAACAGCTATTGGAAGATAAATGTATAGCTTTTCTTCATTTTAGTACATTATTATTACATTTAAATGTATTTTTTCCAACCAATGAACACACAACCCTCCTACCACAAAATTACGCAAGGATCTGTACTAATTCGGATCATGTTATGAGTAAAACTAGGGCACTGAAAGCTAGCTCCTTAAATAAGAGCTATAGAGACATAGATAAAGTGAACAATATAATAAGAAGACGAATATCAATAATTGAAAAGTTTACTTAACCTCAACAAAACTGCCACAGATTTTCGAATTAGTTAAATAACTTAAAGGACATTTTGATCAATAAAAATATTCCTTTTAAATCTTCCACCCACCATAGATTGTCGTTAATACTTCTTCTTCTTCTTTGGCACATCAAAACCATTGTCAAATCAAGGTCTGCTGGCTGTACCACTAGTGGGGTTTGGCTTTCAGTAACTTATAGATATTGCCCATAACAGGATAGACACAAGTTTTACCGTATGCGAGGGCACGGACCATTCGGGCCTTGAACCCATGACGGACATGTCGTTAAGTCGTTCGAGTTGACGAATATACCGCAAGACCGACCAGAATAATAATGGATAGTAATTAATATCAATTACATAACTTCAAACAAATTTGTTTTTTTTTTT
>KI920112.1:0-14835 GCA_000473525.2 Anopheles melas | reverse complement strand
CGTCGGTCGTCTTGGGTGTGTGTAAGACTTGGTGATTTCTTTTGAATGACGTCCGATGCCACCACTTGCTCGTAAATTTTTATTTTATTCAAAAACTACCTTAGAGTAATATTATCGTAAAGATACTTCCGTCCTTCTCAAACCTGTGTTGGGGTAAGAGGTGGGACTTATCATCATATGTTTTGAATGCAATATGATACCCGACCGGGGATATGGTTCCTCGTTGCTTACCTCAAAACTCAAATTGTTAAACAACACACATTGGCCTGACGGCAACCCACAATACTTTGGCCCTTTCAGCCCTAATCGCAGATCATGATGAATGGTAACGTATAGCTCTTCATACTTGCTTTATTCATTGTTGATCACTGGCCCAAAAAGTTCCATGCTGAAAATACTGTGCATTTGTGGAGGATGTTACATGTTGTTTGTGCAGGATAGCTGGCAGCACGGGAAGTCCTGATGACAGGGGAACTTTGCAGAATGCAGGATAAAAGATGCAGTGACAAAAGGGCTAAAAGAAAGTCAACAATCCCACTAGCGATACATTATGCATTCGGTGCCAACCAATACAAAGGGCAGGTTTGGTTGAACGCAAGCGGTTCAGCAACTCGGAATTGAGTACGATTGTCAACTTTTGGGATGAAAACAAGTGACTGCTGTGGAAACACATCCCACTTTGTTTGTGAGCTACTGTAGCCACTGTCAAGGAAAGGTCGTGTAGGCGTTCTTTGGTTGAGGTAAGGGGCAAGTAAAAGTTGTTTTGTCTTGATTGTGTTCAAGTTGCTTATACGGTCGTGTCGAATTTTGGATGAACTCAAGCGACTTGGTTATGGGCCAATTTCGGATATGATATGCGATGCGGTAAATATTAACATCGCCATGCAAGCGTACGGCAGCGACGGGGCAAAAAGACCGAACGCTTCATCAACCTCTCATAACAATCTGCCCTCGGAGGATTTTTGTTCCCACTCGGTGCAGTGAATATGCAAAATCTTCCGAGAACAAACTGATGATTTAACATTGTAAAGCCAGTTGTGTATTCGCGCGCATACATATGTTTTCTAATGGATGGCGCAAAAAAAATGAGATTGAGATCACATATGCAGTCATTTGAAGCGTGTAAAATTGCTTTGACTTCATCACCTCGTTCTGCTTGAAGCTTTACCATTTCGTTACGTAGTCTGCGCTTTTCGGGGAAGTTCAAATTTGCAAGTGACTGCACCGACAGCATAGCAAACCCACCAGTCGGTGTCCCGCAAGGGAATTCGTCGTTTGCAATAAGAATCGCTTAAATTAAAATGTGTAGCGAGAAATGTATGCCGTGAGCACAAGAGCTACCGCTTGGGATGACGAATAATTGATGAGATGTGTCGTAAATGGTAAATTCAACCAAAGAGGGAAAGAGATAGAGACTGAGGGACAGAGAGCAAGAGAGGTCTGAATAGAGACAAGTTGCCAACGTGTGTGACAGTTAGTATGTATAAGTACAACATCAACCGACATTAACGTACTGTATTACGTTTGTTGACTGTATTACGAATGGACGTTCGCTGCTTCGACCACCGTTCCCCAGAGGTCTAGTATGGCAATGTGCCCTTTTGTCAATTTCTCACATGCAACACAGGCTCCTGCACTTCACTGCTGCACAGTCGACTAAACCATACCTTCGGGCGTGCCATGGGTAGTTTCGAATAGTTTAGCCTCCAACAGGTTCGGTCAAAATTTGTCCAGCCATGTTCAACGGTTGACAGACACGTACGGAAACATATGCGCTACACTACAAATACTATGATGCAGCACTCCCTGGACGATGCCATCGTCAGGCGTGGTGCAGTGAACGAAGAAAGTCTTACAGCAGCTAAACCGTACAACCCGTTTCCAAATGTATGCGGTATGTAGATCAATGTTTCGAGGAAATGTTTGCACGTTTTCAGCACGTTACGAATAAGTCCTTGCTGCTGTACGCGGTTTGCGGATAGCTTTTGACGAGAGGTACGCACATTGAACGCTCTACTGCCACTTTGGCAACGTTTGGCGAACAAGGGATTGCTTGACGTTGCCGAAGGGAATATGGTTTGATTGGTTTACCGTATTTGGCATATGCATTATGAGTCAAGTTTCTTTGACGCTGTGTTGGCGATTCGTACGATATTACCGATTTTTGGGGATATAATAGCAAACTATTTCCAAGCTAAACGAGATAATGTGTTTGTGAGATTAACACTAAAACAATCAAGCGAATTTGCTGGCCAATGCATAGTCTGCATAGTTCCAATTTAAAATAGATTGCAAACGTTTCGATAAATTGTGAACTATTCCCATTACGGGAAAGCAATTGACTAGTTAAATTTCGTGATTTACGATTCCTTATCGGATTTGCTCGAAAAGACCTTCATTTGAACTATCGATTAAACTGGTATTAAAATTCCTCCGAAATAGCTATTTCAATTATTGCACTGTTTCTCCTCTCCAAACAAACAAGCAGCAGCTGCACCGTTTTGCCATCATGCGAAGTTTATCGCGATTAGTGCGATGAATGTTGTTGCGTAATTTATTTTACTCATTGGTCCATTCCAGGGCAAGGGTTTATGGAAAGTCACGCTACATTCCAATCGCAATAGCTTTATCATGTTGCTTCTTTCATATTTAAAGGAGTTTTGCGGTTGTGTTTTCTTGTTGTTTGGTTGTTAGTTTGGTTGTTGTTGCTGTTGCATGCACACGCCAAAATGAAGACAGCACCCGTGCCACCGAGAATGTTAAAGTATTGAGCGAGGTGAGATTGTAATGCCGGAAGTTCGCTTCTTGGAAGTTCGCTCTGGTTCAGTGCCGTTCACGGCTGTAAGGACAAAATTCGTAGAAACACATGGGCCCCTTGTCTGATATCCCCCGTTTAAGAACACCATATAATAAACGGAAATTAATTGAGCGACAGATATATCGTCGTCTTTTGCGGCTAAATCTGGACGTGATGTGAATCTGTGTGTTTCGCTCGGGGACAAGAATATGGAGTGCCATTAAATTAGGCTTAATGGGGATTCCCGTTGGGAATGTCGCCTTCTTTGCCATTCCCGAAAGAAAGACGACGATTCGTCCATTACAGCCCTCCTGCAACCTTCGTCACATTTCTGACCGGTCTGCCGATATGCCGTTGCCGATTGCTGTATGTTCGCTTGTCATTTGCTGGTCCAGAATTTCTGGAACGCCTTGCCGGGGTCGCTATTATCGGGGCTCATCGTTCAACATCGTACTCATGATTAATTTTACCACATGGACATCTATTTCGACGAATGGAGTAAACTTTCGACGAATAAACAACCGCACAACAGCCACTACAGAGCGGAAGACAGGTTCACTTTTACTTGTTTGTTTTATCGTTCGCAGAGAGTTCATCACGGAATGCCTGTTCCCGACCACCAAAAGCCCGTACGAGCTACCCTGGCAGCTGAAGACCGCCTGGGGCGTCGTGTTCGGCGCGATGCTGCTCGTAGCCATCACCGGCAACTGTATCGTCCTGTGGATCGTACTCGGTAAGTGGACCTCTCGGGGCGCGGAAGATCAGGCGAGCCGGCATTGATCCGATCTATTAATTTACGTTTTGTGGGCGCGAATTTGGATGGAGTGGGTAATTAGAAAGCATCAATCTAGCAAATCCGAGCCCCGCTCAAGGTTCGCGCCTGATCGCTGGTCGACTGGTGGTTTGGGAAGGTTGAGTGCCATTTGCCAACCTCGTGCAAGCTCCGGAATTTAGCGGCAATATCGCAATGCCTGCCAATGGTGGGTTGCCCATAATGAGGATTTTTGAAAGTGCACATCAAGCCTTCCATGATTAAAGACGTTCACCATTGTCATTTGAAGGCTTGTTACGGATAGTTACGAGCCATTTGTTCTTGTTGGTCGGCGATTAGTTGATTACAGGTTTCATATTGTATAACGATGCTGTTTTGAAGTCGGGAGTATGAAAAAGTAGTTTGTATAATGGTTAAACATTAGTGACACGAATAAGGCTATAAGATGAACTAGTTAACATCGAAATTGGATTTCTAAACTTGTAAAGGAAAATAAGTATCTAAGTTAAATTATGCAGTTTGGTTGTATATAAACATGATGCAGAGTTTCATAGTTCGTTTTCAAGATTTTCACGTTTCTAGAGTTTCATTGTCAGTTTTCAAAAGTTTTATAATTAGAGTACGAGATACTGGTTTGAGTATAATAGCTAAACTGAAAAAAAGGTTTATAGAAAGAACACAACTAGCAGTGCCAGTCTTCATTATAACATTATCCATTTAACTGTAATTCTTTCGATGAAAGTTGGCTATTAAACTGTTAAATTTAAATTAAATTCCACCTGTCGATCGATTGGAAAATAAAGAGTTTCTAAAAAAACACCAGCAAGCATCCTCCTATCGCCTTAGCACCGTGAACGATAATTTCATCACCTTCCTGGAAATTTACATGCGCTATGTTACCCAGGGTCATTACTCGCTTCCGCCCAACATTTTCGCCAGGCGCCATGTAATGCTATTGTTATTTGCATCGGAAAGTGATCACTGCTGGCACGGAACAAATGGCTGCCCTAGCCACACTAATTAAGGTCAGTTCTATCCGGATTCGGGTTGGGACGGGAAGGGTGGGCGCCACATTTCCCTGCGGTATGGCAGCAGTGGTAATCGTTTGTTTTATCGAAGCGATCTTTACGCTGCTAGCGTGGCTTTCCGATGATGGTAATTGGTTTTTTAGTTGACAACGTCAACACGAGATCGATGATTATTTGCTAAATTGAATATAATCGACACATAATTGCTCGGTGGCAATGGCAAATGCATTGTTAATGTCCTTATCAAGTCGCGTGGTAAGCGTGCCTACATGCAAATCGATCACAATTGTTCACACGCGAGTGAATCTGTAGCTGTAATATGTGCGTGTCTGTGTGGTCAACAGGAATGTTATCTCACCCTATGGTTTATGTCAAATCGCGATGATAATGCAGCGGGCAAGCGATGTGTGATACATGACGTAGAAAGGTGTCGGTGTTTGCCATCAAAGTGTAGTGCATTACGATTTAATTGAGTGTGTGATTTTTGAACTAGATAAAACCAAATATTTTGATATCACGCTAGAGGGTTTAACAACACCTCAAAAAGGTCGAAGGAGTAATTTCTGCACCAGCTTCTCACTGTTCCGTGTACCAGCTTCATGTCTCACTGACAGTGTGTCAACTCAAATATCAACCTCCAATAGAAACACTCTAGCTAACTTTGAGGATAAAAATATCAGAGTTAAGTCAAAGTCTACCTCACACATAATCATCGTTTGGCGAAACAGATTTTTCGGAAAGCAAAAATGAAGCTTTCCCAAACATCAAAGACTAGATATGGGGTGTATTTATCTTAGCTTTGTGCAGCGGTAGGATGTTCGTCTAAGTTTGCATGGACCTCGTTATCGCTGGCGTCAGTAGGTGAGATAACCGAACAGAAATGGTTTCCGCAACGTATGTCTGGTCGGTAAGGTAAAAGTTTTCCATTCTCGCTAATCAATGATGCCGCTCTGCTGAGAAGATACGTATACACTCCAGGGTAAACATGCAAGCGGTAACCTGAGCCATCTGCTAAATCTACTGTCTAGCCAAGCTTGCATAAACTTTGCTTTGACTTGGGATGATGGTATGTTTTTTTTTTAAATGCAATCAACCATGTTGAAGAGAAATCGTATTAAGAGCATCACCTCAGCTTAACTCTACAGGACAATGTGAATCTCCAATGTGTTTAAGTTCAATACTTATTTGCAAGGGTGTGTATGCAGATGTTAAGACCAACCGTGTGAGTGATTTCTGCATGATGAAACATGTAAGATTAATTCCGGCAATATGCCCAGCTCCAAATTATGCGTCTCAGCAATAATGTCTGGTCGTGTCTTCTAGAAAATATTTAAATTATGCGTCTCATTTTCTTGTTATTGTTGTTAGTTGGATAAGCGGTTTTAAATCTTTCATGAATTAATTGGATTAATTCACACAACCAAAATAATAGGATAGGGACAAGGATCGCTAGATAAGAGAGACACGCTACGGTCCCAAACTAACGAAGGGCAAACTGAATCATCAATCCTAATTGCTACATCATACAAGGGTTATTTTTGGGTGTTTGCGTGTTTAGCCTGATTTGATTTTAAAGTTAGCCTTGGAGCTAAAGTGTCGATACTTCGGAAACCATTTAATAGCAATGAGCATTAATCTTAGTTATCGGACACCAAACACGTTTATTTTCATATAATGATTAGGAATAGATTGGACTCCACAAGAGGTAATTTTTAATTAAACTGTAATTCTAGTCCGGTACCTATCGTTAAATATTCTTTCCAGTAATAACCTAAATTTGATATACTGCAAACAAAGATAAACTTATCGAGAATGGACAACGAGGGGTAAATATTTTGATAAACGGCCACAAATACTCAAGCACGAAAAGAAAATTAAAAAAAAGTCAGCACAAGGTGATTTGATTGACGAGAACAGGTCTGCTAACGATGCTGAACTTTTGCAAAGCTTACAGTCGCGTCACAGCGGGAGCAAACACAACGACACATTCACCTCGTTAGGTGTTGCCCAACTTTTATTTTACATTTTTCCTTTACTTTCCTAACGCAGGTCCCTTCATTTCGTTGGGTACGTTGATGAAGGTGGTAAAAGTTGTCTGTTCAAACATTTTGGTATAATGATCTTGTTTTTTTTTATCTAGGACGCTTTTGATATCGAATGAACGCAAAAGCCTAAAGCAACTGTGTAAAGTCGTTCAGTTTTGAATATGATGTATGTTTTACCATACGATTTTTAGTTATAATAGCACATTGTGGTACTTGCTGTGGTTTGCAAGATTTAAAACAACATTGTGTTACTTGATTTTGCTGTGTTTATGCTATATGCATAGTAAAACCACACAAAAGAAAGGAAATTTTCCTGAAGATATATTTACCTAGTTTTCATAACGTTCCAACTCGGGACTGCTCGTTGCGTGCACGTTCGGGTGTGAGTGTTTCTCCACTTTATGATCGTTCAACTATAGCACGAACTCGAAAGATTGCATTGCAGGCTTGGGGGTTATTTTGCTTTAAAAAAACAACGATCCAAAACTGACCCTTCGTAGTAAAAGGATGAAAAAAACAAGCACAGTATAGTGGTGCAGTTAAAAACATTCACTTTGAATGCGAAAATTCACTTGTCCATTACTGTCGACAAAAAGGTAACCAACTGCATGTGCCCTTTAGTATAGTGCAGTACGTGCTATTTTGAGCATCATGACCGGCTTCATATGCGTACATTTGCGGTGCTGTTAAAAGTGTATCTAGATAGAAAATAAACAGTCCAAACACCATTACGGTACTCAGCCATAGGTAAAAGCATTAAATTTTGAATATTTGTATTCTTTTACGGTTTAATGGATTTCGGGAACTGTTCTGTGAACAAAGCAAGTACCATCGGCACAGTTTAGGATCGGAAGGCTATAGCAGCTGCTGAAACGATATTTAACGTTACTTGCGTATGAAGTAACCGATTCCACCTGTACACTAAATTCCACAGCGAAATGTCAAAAATGCAAAAAAAACCCAACCTATTCGACGCTTCCGCTTTTTTTTTTGCAGCACATCGGCGGATGCGCACCGTAACGAACTACTTCCTGCTGAATCTGAGTGTGGCCGACCTGCTGATGTCCTCGCTCAACTGTTCCTTCAACTTCATATTCATGCTCAACTCGGACTGGCCGTTCGGGTCGGTGTACTGCACGATAAACAACTTCATGGCCAACATGTCCGTCGCATCGTCCGTGTTTACGCTGGTGGCAATCTCGTTCGATCGGTAAGTTACTCCTGTGGGAGACATTGGGTTGGCTCGCTTCCTTCATCTGGGACAGCAATTGTCGTACACGTTTAAATAAAGCGTCCGTACGGGCGTGTAAACTATTTAGGAGGTTTTTTTAACACGACATCCTTTTACGAGAATTCCTTATGATGTTGGTCCATGTGCTGTATGCACGGTAATGGAAAAGAATATTTCCAAGCTCGTCAACTTTAAGCATCACTGCTTGTGGGCAGCGATGCAATAATGCTGCAGTGAAAGTTAACTGTGCGGCATGCGAAGGAAATGGAGCACAATTCCAAAACTATTTCCGACCATGCTCTACACTCAAAAGGGATGACTGCGTCGTACGTTAAGTAATATAAAAGTTTCCATCGCTCGGCGTTCAACTTGATTGGAAATTAAGTTAAGAAATGCATACCCTCAAATCTCAAAACTCGAAACCCTCAGCGAAAGAGTTTGTAAAGGATTGAACACTAACTTAGTGCGTAATGTACATAACTCCATTCAGCAAGTTAAAGCATCGTGGCGAGGATAATTGGAAGAGAGGATCCAATGCAAGGCTTCACATGTCGTGCTGCAATCGAGCGTTGGTCGGCAAATAACGAATCACAGAAGCATGTCAGTGAATTGCCTTCGTACGGTGACAGCTGGTGTTCAAACGCGTGACTATTCATCAGCAAAGGTAGCTCGGCTCTGGTGGGTTGAGCGTTTGGGCGACACTTGCGATGATGCGTTTGTATGCTTGTACGGAGAAATGTAACCAAATGTGTATCGATCCTATTTCCATACTGATTCTGGCGTGTCGAGTGGCGTTCGTTTTGGTAAGTTTGGGCCACAGCTGTATGTATGTGTGAGCTGTATATCATGAATATTGATAACTGGCTGTTCAAATAACGAGCAACAACGCCAATCTAGTTAATCAATTCAACCGTTCAGTGCGCTGATCGTTTGAGTGGAGCCGCTGGAACTGATTGAACGTATCAGTTGAAGATAGAATTAAATATAAGTAAGCACTGACGTGTTTATACCATGTGCCCGTATATGTGGTATGGCGTTGAGTTATTAGCTATTAGCATATTAGCAGATTTATTCAGCATCAATCATTTGTTACGACGAAGAGTACATTGTATGCCCACTAAGAGTGGCATACCAAAAGAGGCATACACTACATTCTAACAGATATTATCGTTGGCAAAAAGACATAAGAAAAAAAAAAGAAAAAAGTAATCGAAAGAATAGCGTCTATCAAACCAATTCCGCGTGGAGTTAAAGCATAAGGGCACCCTCCTGTGTGGGCTTGTACCAATCTAGCCCGTTCTGTTCACAGTGCGATCGTTGTGCACTACCGTGATCGACTGGACCGCCATGTTCGGTGTCAGGAAGTTGGCCAAACTATCCACCCCGCTGCGTGCGGCCCGATCGAACGGATAGCCCATCGCCTTCCGATCCGGGTAGAGTCGATCGCGCACCCCACAGTACGACGCAGCATCGTTGCACGTGCCGACCAGATCCTGCACTACGCGATCCTCCTCGTAGTTCGACACCATGATAAACAGGTCGGCGGGCAACCCTTCCGGCAGCCCCTTCGGTATGAGCATGTGCGCTGGCCAGCCACAGCCGCAGAAGTTAAACTCAGCCTCCTGGGGCGTATCCGCTTCCGGTCGGTTCTGGTCCAGGTTGCGGAACGTGCGCTCGAACGGAATTGTGACGGTGGATTCCTTCGAACGACGTCGAATCCGGTTCGCACCGGGGCGTACTGTGAGTAACATCGGGAAAGAGGAAAGGTCACACATAAATTAGGAAAGGCGTGTGGCGTGCGCGTTCGGTTCGACACTTCGGACACTTACAGGCTACCAGGAACTTGTCTAGCTCTATCATGAACAGTCGCTGGTCGCGGAATACCATCGGTGTGCCGCGTTCGTCGTTTTTCGGTGCGAGAAATACGCGCACAAACGCCATCCGCTGGGCATCGGAATCGTTCTCGATCATGATGGTGGTCACGAACGGGGAGTGTTGCAGATGGGTGAACCTGCGGCAAATGGAAGGGATTGACAGTAAAGTAAGTAAGTGGCTGCAGCCAGAATGTCACCATTACTCATAGTATGCTGTCGTAGTGTGGACCATTTTGGCAATTGCATTTTGCCCCATAACTACCAAAGTAACTAACTCACAAAAGTGTCCCCTAGTGGGAAGCAAAATTCTGGAGTGTGCGAAAACGTCACATTCAGTAGCATCGTTCAGTAGCTAATGTGCTAAGACGTCTACCCAACCTCTTCCACTGTCCCCAGCTGGTCTCGGTCTTGGTTGGTCTCGGTTTCATCGTTACCGGTTTGGTACTTCCTTTCGTGTGTGCGCGTGTGTGAGTGTTGTTCTTTGGAGAAGATGGTAATTAAAACGAGCGAAGCTTTTTCCTCTCTCTCTGTCTCTCTACCTATGCTAGTGCGCTTTCGGGCTAAATTACTTTCGCCAACTTAATTTTCATTCAACGTACCGATATAACCCGTTCGTTGGCATGGAAAAGTTCGCTTGCTAGGGTTTTCTAACACGCACAGAAAAGCTGAAAGTAGTGATACCTACTTTCGGATGCTGAAAGGCGTACAAATTCCCGCAAAACGTATCTATTATAGCGGGGCGTATTATGCAGAAGAAACAACTATTTTTGCAAACAGCCATGTGTATGTGAGCGTTAAAGCTGATTCATTGTTGTGTGTAAAAAAAAATCCTTCACGTTAGCGTTGTAATGACGTATGATGGAGGAACTTTGTGGAAGTTCTGCATCATTTCAATGGGCTATAAGCATAGTATTATTTATAATGATGTAGCGTGCGGTACCGCTAACGGTTCGCTTTGGATAATTTGCTATGCATAATGAAAGAGCGATGAAGAGTGGAGAGACTGTGAAGCATAACTGCATAATTTCCTCAACTTGATGTGGATGCACTATGCACTCCACAACTATGTGGATGCAATGAATTTCAAGTACAGTTATACACACTCAACCATCATCAACAGTACAACGTTCATTGAAACTTTGTACCTTTAACAAGCCAAAAAATATTCCATAACTTCACCAACATCAGCTGAAAAATTGCACAAAAATTTGATACGAAAATAGCGATTCAAAAACTTGAAATTTTGCTTTATGTATTTCGAAACTAAAAATAAACCGAAACGCAATGCTTAAACGCCAGCACATTGAAGCATTACTCACACACGAATGCGCTGTGCTGCACGGTACTAAACGATCGCAGATCATGCGAACTTTGCAAACGAGGGGGCACAATGTGTTGAGCGGATGGAAACTACTGAACCTGACAGACACGCTTCATTGCCCATCTATCATCCGGCGGTGTCCGTGCGTAACGGTCTGTACGTTTTGCATGCTCATACCATAATTACACTACATTTTAAGCTTTTTTGCAGCGCTCTTCTACTCGTAGCATACGTTCCGCCGCATCCACGTTGCTGGTGTCGTGTTAATTCAATTAAAATTCAATCGAACAAGCATGCAACTGCAGCATGTGTGCTGCTGGGAGCCAACGTAACCCTCGGAGGTCGGGTTCAAATAAACCAGCTCGATAAATACCAGAAAGAGATGCCCAGTGGACAGTCGACAAGGGGGAATACGCCAGAGAGAAATAATGTAGACTGTAGTGAAACACCACACTCTCACACATACACGAATTGAAAACGCTCCAATGACATATATTGGTAGGATTAGCATGATATGGTTTGATGTAAATTCTTTTTTGTCGTGTGTTAATTTGTAACCTGTTTTACACGTCAATATGTTGAAGTTCGGGTTTTTGCTCCAATTGGTTGCGCTCGATGTTGGACTTGTCGTTAGCATTTATCCACTTAGAAACTCGTTAACAGTAATCACATAGCACGGAATCAATTTTGCCCCGAAATACGGGGGAGGTGAAAACACCAAGCGGGCGCCAATAAAGGTCAATTTCGAAACAAGTGAGAACATGGAAGACATTAATTAATCATTACCATCAGTAAACCACCGTGTGTAGTGTTTAAAATGCGAATGGAGATTCTGTTAAGGGCTGTTGTACCTGTGTCGGTGACCTAGTCTGTGTCCCTATATGCCCCGCCGCTTACCTTGCAAACACGTTGCCCCTCGGTACGAAGTCCATGCCGCGCGACAGATCCACGTCCGACTGCTGCCAGAACGTCTGGAACGTGTTGGGCGGACCGTCCTCGGGCTGCACGGTAATGCCGGTGATGGAGATCCCGTCGAACGTCAGCTGGGAGCGGGTGTACGATGGCAGCTTGTTCTTGTGCTCCTGGAAGATATCGTCGATGTACGAGTGCCAGCGGTAAAATACCGGATCGCGCATGGCCGTCGCCACGTCGCCCATCACCCCGAACGACTCGAGATGCCGATGGTCCGGATCATGGGCGTACGAGATGAACACGTGCCCCATGTTGTGCATGTCGCCGTACAGCTGCCGGTTCGGGGACAGAATGGACGACTCGATAATGTTGCCGAGATGGTCGATTCCCTTCTGCTCGTCCAGCGGGATGCGGTTACCGGATTCCTGAAAGCAGACACCGATTCCAGACATTAGTGCCGATGTCAACACCACACACCGAGCTGGAGGCTACGCCTTACATCGACCACGAAACCCTGATGAATCGCCTCGTAAATGCGATCGATCCAGCGCTCCAGATCGGCCACGTCCTGCTTGATCTGGTCCGCCTCGCGGTTCAGATCCTTCAGCACGCTCGCATCGACCCGGCCCGGCCAGGCCCGGCTAGCCACCAGGGAGTCCAGCTTCGGGAAGTAGCCCTCGCTGATCGGTTCGCGCAGGTTGTTTAGCCGCTTGACGCGCTGCAACCGGTTGCTGAATCGCTCGAAGTTGTACCGGGCCACCAGCTGCTGGTGCATGTAGTAGAACAGCTCGCCCCGCCGGTCCTTGTCCACGATCGCCCGGTTAGAGGCATCGAACGGGTACACCAGATGCCAGTGCCAGTGGTGCAGATTCACCCCAATGTCCTCCCGGAAGTACCACAGCCGGTGCTCCTCGTCCAGATCGGAGGCCGTGTAGTCCTTCGGGATGACGATGGGCATCCGCATACCCTCCGGCACGACCGTGGCCTCCTCGCGGATCTGCGAAAACACCTTCGAGTCGACGTACTTGTCCGGGAAGACTTCGATGATGGTGGGCAGATCGAGATCGTGCGTATCCTTCCGGTGCAGCAGCGCAACGGAGAGCGCATAGTTGAACAGGTACGGGTTGATGCGGTCGCGCGCGAAAACGGCACAGCTCTGCAGATCCTCCACATTACGCATTCCTGCAGTGGGATGGGCAAAGAAATTATTGTCAATTTTCCAACAACCGAACAGGATTTTCAATTTGAGCACTTGCTGCGAAATTTACAGCCAGACTACTCGGGAATGTAAACAGTTTTGATTGGAGCACCGGCTCGAGTAAACGAAGCTTTTAGAGTGTCTCGTTTAATTGATGACAAAATTCGTTAGCCGCTTGCCATGGAATGGTTGGAAAGGCAAACTCTTATTTTTCCAGGAAGACCAAGCCTCCCCATACTGATCCGAGAAAGTGGTTGGATAAATTGCAAGCCAAACACTTTGCCACTTATTTTTAACCATCGTCGCAAACCAAAGCCCTGTAATAACCTTTATTTACCCAACTGTGGACACATAGTAATGGAAACAAATCTCACTCACAGCTCAATTTGTCCCCGAAGGATAAATGTGTCTCGAACAATCAAAGAGAGGAAAATAATGTCGCGTATACCGTGCAGTTTCGGAGGGTTTCGGCACCCATTGCCATACTCCCTGGTATCAATTTTTGTTTCGTCTCGAGCTAAGTTAACTTTCCACCGAAGCTATGCACAGTAACTAGATTTCGCCCGAAGAAGGATGCTAGCGAAGGGTGCAATAATTGAACAATATCTCACGCCCCATTTCTCCGGGTACGGGATGCGTTCCCGGGAAGGACAGGTTAGAAGATTTGATTTTCGACCTACTCCCTGGGTCGGGCCTGAGTTGGCGTGGCAAAGATAGTCACACAGGGTCTTGATTTAACGTCTCCGTTCTGTTGACAACTGACTCTGTGTGTGCGTATGTATGTTCGGCTGTGTAAACTTTGGGAAGTGTTAGTGTGTGTGAGCAGATGAAAGGTTGACGTATTTTCCAGCGTAATATTAATATCAACACATTTTGTCACGGCCCGGGCTTTTATCGTAATTGATTTTTCTTCCTCTATCTCGTGGTAGTGAATTTCGTTGCGTGGGCTCTGTGCCAACGGCTGTGATGCAGCCCCGGGCTCCGAGTCTGGATTTGTGATTGCCTATTTATCATATTCAACCGAGTGCTGGGAAAATCTCATCAGACTGGTACACAGTCCCCCGGTTTGTGATGTGTTGTTGTGTGTGCTTCAGAAAAAAAAACTAGGTCACCATATCGAATGAAACAATAACTAATCGCATTGCAAAACCGGTTATGCTACTGATAGTTCCAACCACACTCGTTAAAGGTATTTATTTTGAAATTGGCTAAAGAATTAATTAAACATTCTCTTCTTCGCTTCCGTTGTTTCATTAACCTGTTTCGTCCTGACACCCGGCATACCCGAGACCTCGGTGAAAAAGCTTTGAGCAATCATAGCCCGACCTTCACCGAGCGATTCGTATCGTTCGAGCGCTGTCGATTTATCACGGTTTTTGCAGGTACAGCAAAATCGTCCGCCGTTGGCGAAAGCTGCTCGTAGCGGAAACCCGTGTTCTGCGCACACTTCCTGTACGAGAAGGGAAAGCTTTTAAGTGTTGCATCTTGTGTTGCTGCGAAAACCTTCAATATCAGGCGCAGTGGGTATGTGGTTGTTAAACGCTTTTCAACCGATTTGACTGACAGTTTTTCGGCCTCAGCACAATTTTTCGATCGATCCGGCTGTCATTTTGGTGTCATTTGACACTCATTTCGACGCCAAGGTGTTCATTTTACT
>KI920111.1:10780-29979 GCA_000473525.2 Anopheles melas | reverse complement strand
CCCCCCCCCTCCGTTGCTGGCGCTAGCCTACCTGTCTGTCCATATGATGCCCATAGTCAGTGTGATGGGGAGCAACAAAAAAAATCAATGAGACCACTTAATTCACCACCACATTCCCGTGCCTTCCCAGTTAGGAAACGCACGTAGTTTTAGTTCCGTTTACTGCTCTCCTCCTAATTAAACCAACCGTGCAGTATGCAAATATCATAAATATGTGATAATCTTGTTTATTATCGAAAGCTAATACATTTCCCGCACGCGCATTACCCCGCGCATGCTCCCTCTCCTCGTTTCCGTGTGCAAAAGTCCGTGGATTTTTGCCTACTGCCTTTCACCACCGCCGAGCTGTTTGTTTAATTTTCCAGAAGGACTTAAAGAACGTCCCTTTGCACCGTCCCTTTGTTTTGCCACGGGGGTTGAATTTCAATGAGCAAAGGCAGCGGGCGGAAGTAGCCGAGCCTTATGCTAAACGGGGCTGGACAACCTTCCTTCCCCGGCCTTCCCGGCTTTCGATCGGTTTGAGTGTCGAGAGCCGACCGCCGCTATCCCGTGACTGCACATAATTTTCTCCAGTCCCGCATAGGTCTCTCCGGCCATTATTGCGGGCATAATCACTACCTGCCAAGATTGTCCCGGCTTCTTTATCGTTGGGTAGAGACCGTTCCTGTTTTGTGTTTGTGTTTTTTTTTTGCCTTCATTTTTACATTTTGTTTTGCATTCAAGGACTTGACTAGACAATATCTCACAGTTTACCCCCCCCCTCCTTCACCGGTGGCTCGATCACGACCGGAGGAGGGTGAAAAATAAACATTTTTCACCGTATTTTCACCTGAGCGCAAAGTTTGTCGCTCGCCTGCACCGTTGGAAGCCGTCCTGCCGTGCCACTGTCGGGTGAATAAATTAATGTATTTTGATTAAAAATGAATTTATATCTATTATTTTTGCATAACTCAAGGGGAAAAAGTGTGTGTGTGTGTGTGTGTGTGTGTGTGTGTGTGTGTGTGCGCGCTTTGCCATGAACGCCTCAGCGCTTATACGTCGGGCAAAATAGTCCCAAGCCATAGCCGGAGGAGGGATTTGGCAAATGGAAAACGATGATATTAAACTGTCGTTGGTCCGGCGGTGAAGCTCCGTTCCATGGGCAAACACCACGGACAGCACAGCACAGCACGACAGCAACAAAAGGGACAGCCGAAAATCAACTTTTCGACCGATTTACAAATTATTTGTCATTCGTGTGGCGGCGTACCCACCGTGTAGGTTTTGGCCCTTTTACATCGTCCCGGCTGGATCTTCCGGGTTGCTCGAGCTCGAGGAAAGCACACTGCAAGACGATCCTGCCCGTCTGCCCGTCACAGAACCAGACGCGCACAGTCCCACACAGGAGACACCCACTGGCAGAATAACCTTTCCGGCTTGAAGATGGATCAAACAAGACACCCGACCAGAAGGACACTGCCGTAAAGAACCGCGCGCCCTCGGGAAAAGGAGCTTTAAAATGAATGCACTCCTAGTTTGGGGTTGCTGGTTGGTTCTTTCCGGTCGTCTTGTCGGTGCCGTAAGTTGGAAGCCATGTGATAATGCTCCTTTATGCCTTGTCTCCGGTGTTGGTCTGGTCGTGCGATGCTCGGTGCTAGATAGACTATCCTTGAAGCACAACGGCACTACAGCACACCACTAGCCTGAATATGTGTTTGTGTGTGTACGTGTGATTTCGGTGTTTGGTTCAACCCAAAAAGATGGTGAAAATGACAAAGTGATTTCAAAGGATCCGAAGCTCGCAGTTCCGTTTACGAAACGCGCCATGGACATGGTTCTATTTTTCGGTGGCTTAACTTGTCACTGGCGTGAAAAAAATGGCTTCCCTCGGCAGGGCTGTGGTGTGTGGGCCAATGTGTCTCAAAAAAAAAGCGGAAGGAGTGAAAAGTTAAACAGATAGGATCAACGGTTTGAAGCAGCGTAATTACTCAAAAAGCTGACTGACTGAGTGTAGGCGACAAATCAGCTATTGTCCAGTCCAAGTAAAGGGAATCATTTTTAAATTAAGGACTTGACTGTCATGAATATCCAATTTGAGGTAATTTTTATGCAATGAAATATCTTTTTGTTAGGAATTTGCATACATTTTGGCGTTTTTGATGAATTGCTTCAATTGGACTGTTTAGGCTGAAAAGCGCCTAAAGGTATGCAGCATGTTTGTTTTAAGTTGAGTATTGAGCCTGTATACTGCATACCTTTTAGCTTTTTTTGATGCAACTTATCCTTTTGAATATTTTAGATTAAAATTCACCTAAGAAACATTTTGAATGATTTTTCTTATGTTTTCATATTAGAAATGTCGTTCCGTATTGTCCAATTTCAATATTCATAAAACCGAATAATAATTTCCTTTTTCTGTTTTATGAACTCATGTGTTACATGAATCTCATTATTGCGCCATTAAATTGATTCGAACAACTCATTATATCTATTTGCGACCATATCTCGATAAATTATTACGTCTAGCGTCCTGCTCTTCGCACATCCTTACTATTAGTGGCACAGTTTAATCCCTTATTTGCTGACCTCGTTTGCGAGCGCCCCCGATGGCAATAATCAGCCAGCCTACCGAAAGCTGCCCAAAAAAACCCAATTAAAGACTTATTTTAAACCCGGCCCGGTGGGTACCGGTGGTTCGGTTTCGGAGACTGCAAAATTTCCTTGTCTCCCCATTGCCCGTTGCGTGTTCGGTTATCGTTTAGCGATTTTCCCACCTAAGCTACGGTAAAGAGGATTTAAAAACTGCCTTTTCACACTCTCTGCGCTCATCCCTCCCTGCGCTAATGAACCCAGCTCGCCCAGCAACCGGCCCAGTGGCAGCAGAGAGTGGTTATGCGCATAAAAGCCTCCCGGGAGAGTACATGAGCTGAGGCGACACCGGGGCTATATCCTCTTATCCTTGTGCAATTCTTATCATGTACTCATCATCATCATCATCATCATCATCATCTGCATGAAATAGGACGCCATAAGTGCGGGTGCGCGCGTACGATGCTCTTCTGACGGTAATGAAGTGATTTAATCTTCAATATTTTAATGAGTTCACACTCCCACGCAGTATCGCATAGAGGTTATGTGTGTGTGTGTTTTCCTTTTTTCTATACAATATGTAGCGAGTGAAAGCGAACACACAGGGCGTTGTATACTGCACTTTGGGTCAAATTTCGCTTAACCCCTTTCGGTTTCATGGTTTCCGATAAGGAATCTTGATCACTTCTCACTTAAGCATACGGATTAATGTGTTTTTTCCCCTTACCACCGTTGAGATATGATCTCATTCGCGGCAGTGTGTTATACAATGGACCTTTTCCCTGCTGTTCTTCCGCATTGATACTCTTTGCCACTGTATCTGCTAGATTAACATGTTACGATTATCAAGCAAATATAATGGGTTATGATTGTTTCATCCACGTTCAAACATTCACCTACCGATCCTGTTTTGAGCTGATTTGTTCGTCTACAATGAAGCCATAAAATGGCTACAAAACCTTCACCGCTGCCTTGAATTGTCGTTTTTTATCGCACCTTCTCTACCGAGATAAACCTTTTCTTTTTCAAGCGGCGGCTTCCCTGTGGGGCCCGGGAAAAGAGTGGGTAAAATTGCCATTTCGGTCCGCGACACGTTCGCTCGCGCTTGGCTGTGAAATGTCCTGACGTTCGTGCTAGTGTCACCTTCTCTACCCCCCGTCTGGTATGGTGGCCTGAAACGACAGAAGTCGTTAGCCGCTCATCAGCGGCGAGCAAAGCTGGGAAATTTGCAACACGAGAGCGCAAGGCGAGCTGCTGCGGGGGTTGACACGGTAACATGGAAAAGAGGATACCGGTTCCTTCCGGTTTCTTCATTTGGGGGATGCTTGCGTGCACGTGCGAGAGGTGTGATCACTCTGTCTCTCCCACTCTCCCCTTGTCTTTATCGCCTGCTAACGCGACCCTACCTCCCTACGCGAGAGATCTAATTAAACAACACGAGAGCGTATAATATTTTTGAAATAAAATTTATGAACACATTTAGTGCACATTATCTTTCTTCTTCCTTCACTTTTCACACATCGCGCCGCATCCTGTGCCGCGGTGATGCTTCCGGCCCCGTCTGCTTGTTCGGCTGCCATAAACCTTTTTTCACATACACACACACACACACGCAAACGCTCGCAAAATCACACGTACGGCACGAGGATCGTTAGCCAGCAGCACGGGACGATTTCATCGTTCCTGTGCGTCGTCGCCTCGAAAGGGTCGTTAGCCAGGCTGCAACAACGCCACACACACACACACACACGGTGGCGCAAGTGTTCCTCCCGTGTTTCAGACATGTTTGTTTGCTGTTTCATTTTAGCGCCGTTGCTGCTTGCTGCTCCTATTGCCGGCGAGCTTATGGTGCTGAGTTTTCCTCCTGCAGAGAATGCACACGCCTGCCTCTACGCGGTTTTACTGTGCACAAGTACATTTTATGGGGTAGCAAAATTAGCATTCATTTGCATTGTGGAGCCTTCTCATGCATGTGTGTGTGAGTGTGTTTGTTTCTTGAGAATCATGTTTCTTTTGCCAACTTCGGGACGTTCAGGCGGCCACACTTGTGTATTTGAAACGCACGAGAACTTAAATTGATCCGAGAGAGGTGTTGGTGAAAAATGGCACACTCTTTCCCGGCACGAAGATGCCATTCCGTAACAAGCTCGTTAGTTTTGCCATGTCTGCACATGCAACCGGCACATAAAACTTGTCCGTCTCGTGCGTTAGAAGAGGATGTAAAAACGGTACAATGCATCGATGCCACGAGCTATTTTGATTAGGAGATATTTATGAAAGCAGAAAATGGCTTGAAAAAGAAAAAAATTGTTCTAAGATATTTCATAATTTATTGCTCTTATCTTTTGTACGGAGCTCTAAGAGACGCCTAAATGCATGCAATTTAATGTACATTTAACATTTATTTGTTGCTGTAAAGAATTGAACTAAAAAAATCCGGTTATTTTCGATATTTCTCGTAAAACTCATGATGTTCTCATATTTTGTATAAAGCACTGCATAAAATTATTACTTTTGGATAACAATATGTTAGCTTTATTTTTAATTATTTTAATTAGTTTCCAAAACGTAAAAAAAAAACATTTTGTTAACCATTCTTCTCCATACTTCGAACACAAATACTTTAAAAAAAAACATATTTTACTACGAATCAAACTACATATTTTAATTCCATTATAGGGCTGAAAACTGTAATAAAAACTTTTTAATAATTGTGACGTGGAAGATAAATAAAGAAAAATAATTAGTATAATTTAATTTAATTTTTTTATTATTTTATTTTATCAATTCCAAAAATCACCTACAAATATAAAAAAATGTATTGATACAACTCTTTCAACATTTTTTTTTCAAATAAATAGCAAACGCTTTAAACGAACCGAAATATTGGTGCCTTGAATCTTCATTCCTTCCATATCAATAAGGACTTCATCGAGAGTATAATGGTTTACTAGGCACTAAAATATAACGGAGCTCACACACGTTTCAACCCATTAAACTTTATGCATCTTTCAATAAAAAATAAGAGGAGAAGTAAAAAATAATACACATTTTTGTTCATAATTGATGAGCATCCCCATACAGTGTCATATATTGTCATTCGCTATCAATAGAAAAAGTATACATTTTCCCTTTCTTTTTTCTACAATAAAAATGGCACCCATAAAATTCCCCACCGGGTGTACCACAAACCAGGCGACAAAAAAAAATCTTCAAAAAACAGGCTCTTCCATTCTAGCGTTCCTGTACCGGGCTACGTTAATGTCTTTCCTTCACGGGGTGTATAAGCTGCGCTGCCACCGCTATAAACTGCTGAGACGGCACAGATACATTCGATTTGGTGCGCATTACGCCTGCTTGGTTGTGTCACACCTTTGCAGCAGCAGTGGCCAACAAAAAAAAAAGAAAGAAAAGAAAGGCAAAACTCTGCAACCCATTTTGGGGAAACATGTTGAGGGCAAAAAGGATTTCCACTGCCTTTTTTTTTGTAGGAAAGCAGAGCGATTTTGGGGCGACTCTTTCGACTGAGCAAAAGCACACAGGGGGAGCTCATGTTTGCCATTTAAACGGGCGGCGCCGCTGCCTTGCTCGATTGGCAGCATAAGTGTGCACTCACTTAGGACAATTTTCCACCCAGCCGCTGGTGTACGACGTGTCTCTGTGTGTATGCGCGTGCTATATATATATATATATATTGCCACGGCTGTGAGGACACGGTTGAGAATACTTCAACAGGATCGGGGAGGAAGAAAGGCCCGTTGAAAAATATTGTCAACACCATCTTCCTCGTCCTTCGACTAGTATTCGATACTTCATACTTCGGTGTAGGGTAAAACGAAGAAAGAGAGAGAGAGAGAGCAAGAGAGAGTCATCATCATCATAATCGTTACCTCGCCCCAGCGCAAACCCCCTCACCCTCTCCCAAGTGCTTTCCGATGCCATTCGATTACTGCTTCAGCGCCGAACGAACGGTGGCAAAGTGCACAATATGTTTTTATGGAAAATATTTCGATTTTCCCAACCTCCCCCTTTCCCGGCCTGCTCGATGTTCGATTGCTGCCTCCGAGAAGCTCAAGCACAGGCGGTAGGGGAACTTCACGGTTCAAGGTGTACATGCGGGCGTAAAAACGTGAAAAACTTTGATTTTCATCTTTCCCGCTCGCTTTCCACCACTACAATGTACATCGGTGTAAAAAGATGCAGAACTCCCCTTCTCCCCCTATTTTTCACGGCTGATGAGAGCGACCGGCGTTGATCTGTTTTATATTCCACGCTTCGATGCCACAGACGAGGGCGACCGCCTCCCTCGGAAGAAAACTCCATCAGCGGAAAAAGGAGCATCTATATCTGCGCACCATCACGGCGAAGGACTTTGCATCGAAGTGACAACTAGAAAATCATCCCCCTTTGCTGTCACCCCAATCTGCACTACCGCATCGCCCCGTCGTGGTCGCGATCGGCAGATTTCTCTGTAATCGAAACGCGGAACGCGGTGATAGCGGCAAAAGGCAAAAAAAAAACAAAACAAAAATAAAGCAAACTACAGTGTCTTAAGCTGAGTGCTGGTGCGGGTCCCCGGGTTGTTGCGAAAGAATGGAAAAACAGTGTCATGAATAATGTAGGGAAATTTCCGACCGCAGAAACAAGCTGATGCACGTTAAGTTTAATGAAATTCCTTCGCTGCCGCCAGCTGCATGCGCGAGCAAATGTCGGCGATGTGTTCCCGCCTGCTTTTGACTGTTCGCTTTCGCCCCTCATCGATACGGCGCGCGGTAATATGGTAGACGGTGACACAAACTTGCACACAGAGCCAGCGCTCGGGTTAAACTATGCTGAAATTGGTTTTTGCTGGCGAAAGGCTAGAGAGACACAGCGGTCCCCCATGCTCTCGCCATCGACTGATGCTTATCGCGTTGGAGATAATCTATAAAAGCGTTCGGTTGAACTCTTGCCGCTTGGTTTTGTGGGGCGAGTGAAGAGAGCACCCTTGTGGAATTAACGCTGGAGTTTGTTCGAGAAGGCTTCCGCTGGCAACTTTTCTTTTGCGGTGAATTGTTTTACAAAAACATAATTCTTTTCCTTATGTTTATGCAATTCTTGGGGAATTTAAAGCATTTTTTAAGAATTGGAAGACTAATTGAGGCTTTAAGAAGAGTACGCCCTGTTCTTTTGACGAGTATGCATAAGTTTGCATACTGTTAGGCGTATATATTTCATAACAAGTGTTAGAAGAAAACATTTCCAATCCATATCCAGATTTTGTTAAGAGATTTTAGATTATACTTCGCTTATCATAGCACACAATGCCTTGTCTAATAACCCACATATTCCAAAGCAATACATATGCCAAGATATATTTGTTCCGCCTGCAAGTATGCAAGCTGTTTAGCAAAAGCCTCCTTTACTTAACCATTCCTTACCATGACATTTAAACGAAATGAATGTTCTTCTTCACAGACTGGACAAATCTTCTTCAAGATTCATCTAGACAAATAGAAAAAAAAAGTTATTCAGAATCAATCTTCATTGCCTGATCTGCCAAAGACTTGATAAACGCTAATAGCTCAACAGCCGGACTAAATACTCTTTCAGTAAATTTTCCCACACACTCTGGCAAAGGTTCACGCTAGACTTTTCCTACTCTGTCCCTCTCCAAGCGGAAAAACGCTCTGCACTTACGGTACAATAATTTTCAAGACAGTTCTTCATCAAGACAGGAGGCACAGTTATTGGTCCCCAAGTCAAGTTCCTATCTTTTATGAGACATGCATCAATGGATCGTTTTTTTTCTTGCTCCTCTACTTCACTTAGTGCGGGCATGTGTGTGAGTGTGACTCTGTGTGAGTGTGTGCAGGACTGCATAATGTTTTCTTTGTGATGAATTTACTTTCCTTCCTGCCGAAGAACCTACGCTGCTGGGTACGTCCATAATCTGTCCGATATAGTCTGTGCCGCTGCCAGGAGATGATATAATATACGGTTGGATATGCATCAGTTGGTACATTTTGTCGTTTGGGCAACTCTCAGCACTCGCCCCTCAGGCCGCACGCTGCCGATGTTCTTTCTCGCAAAGCTATTGTGATAAGCTTCTCGTTCGTCCGAAAAGAGACGACGTGGTACGAAGATATCCTTGAGGAATACTAAAACACACACTCCCCCGGAAGACCGAAATGACGATGCAGATGAGCTCCTCTTTCCGGGTGGATCGAAGAAAACTTCCCTCCCATCTTAACGATGGCACACAAGCCGCCAGCACACACACACACACGCATCAAAAAAGAAAGAAAGAAAGAACAAATATTTTTCCATCTTCATTATTGGACACCGACCGTCCTGCCACACGCTAGCGTCTTAGCTCCAACATCTTTTTCTTGCTACCCGCTCCCAAAAGTCAAACTTCAAACCACCTTCAGCAGCAGAGCACATGTATGCGTGTTCTACCGGTAGTTTCTCCAAGCGGAACGTTGTCTTCATTTTTTTCCTCTTTTTTCTCTCACTCTCTCTCTCTCATCATTGGCTTCGGGTACGTTCGTTAGTGAGATGACTGCGATTTGCATGTCGCCTTATGTGGCACAAACACGAGCATGTTTCTCGTTGATCGTTTCAACCGCATGCCGTCCTTTGTCGGTGTCGTACCTTTCTTCCCTTCCACCGGCAAAAGTGGCTCAATCAAGAATGATGAAATTTTGTGGATAAATCTTCTAACCATCCACCAGCATCACCAGCACACACGCACAGCAGGGGGGAAGATCTTGTCAGTTTACAAAACGGTCCACTTTGTCGAACAAAAGACAAACGCGGGGAAGTTTGAAAAGATAGCAGCGCCGCCAATTGGTTGACAGAGAGTGTAGTGGTTTCGTTAATATAAAAAATGGAACAGAAATCGTTCCTCTTTTATTATTAAGCTGCAGTAGTGAGACCGATACGTTTTTTTTCTGCTGTCTGTGTGACGAGAGAAAACATAATTGATCCCCGCCATCTTTGCGCAGTCGAATCGGACACTCAATTAGTCAGCAAACGTTCCGAGCGTCTTGTTTTGCACAAACGTATTCGTTTCACGGTTTGCCACCCTCCGTTGAAGGTGTGTTCTCGTGCACAACTTCACATTCAAATCTCGACGCATCCGTGGATACGTGAACAATCAATAATAAACAAAAAAACACCTAGCCAATCCATCATTCGGCGCCAGGAACAGAACGGCACCAGAAATCTATGAAATTTCTATTGTTTGTCAAACACAGCGTACTGCGTGATGAAGCGCGAATTTCCAACGGACAGTGTTCCACGCAGTTTTTTTCTCTCTCCTACAGTTGAAGAATGACTCTGGACGTCAGTGATATTGGTGGAAAGTTTTTTGTACGTTATGTTTGCATAATCAATTGATACCTGTGTGGAGTCTATTTTGGAGGCGCTTTTTTTTTTTGAAAAGCTGAAGCGATCCAGTCTCTGTCAACAATGAGCATCATGTAGATTTCACGAATGCCTGAAGGATGCTGGAAATGATATTTATCGTACATGTCATCACCATTGCTAGCGTGGGATTAGTACGGATCTCAAATGGAACGACTGTTTGCATCAAACGAGAACACACCCTGCGCTTCATCAAAGAGATGTTAACTCTTCAGCAAGCAACTCGAAGTTCTCTACTTTCTTGTTAGACGCCGGAGCGCGAAAGTTTCTGTTTGAAAAAGTAATTCGATTAGCCGGTAGTTAATTTGCCAGCTTTGTGAGCTTCTAGCATCGTCGGGAGAATTTGGCGTCCGGCGCCCAGGTGCTAATTACTTTATCCAATCAAACCACAGTTGTCGGGGGAAAAAAATCTTCTGAACCGATCCGAAAATGGAAAACCGATCCGAAGTTCGCAGTGGCGGCAGTTTTGTTTGAACCCATCCCATTCTCGGTCTGCGTGGCCAATGTCACTCAACCGAAATATTATTTACTCACCAACGCTGCTCTCCCTTCCGAACCTCGTATGTTTGTGGCCACCCGTGCGGGGGTTTGTTTAGGTTTCTCGCACAACAAATCCAAACCGCGAGCGATGTGTGTTCATCATGCCTCCACGCACGTTCATCATGCGTACCAGATTTGCTGAAAAAGTGAGACTCCGTGTTTACATGACCGCTTCTCATGGCAAACACGGTGTGCGCGCGCTCGCTAGTTGAAATAAACATATCCATTTCGGGTACCATTGGCGAAAAACCTTCGATGCTGTCCGTGTATATATGCGGATGTATGCGGGTGGAGGACGGGTAAAAATGCGCACCAGAGTGTACGGCAGAAATTTATTTCTTTTCCAACGCCCAAAACATTTGCGCCACCAAAAACTTCTGGCTTCTGGAGTTTGGTAACGGTTGCGATGGAAGAAGTCCGTTGAAAAGTAATTTAAGTAATTGATGCAATCAGAAACGTTTTCTTTTTCTGCTTCTTCTTCTTCTTCTTCTTCTTTTTCTGTTTCTTATTCGTTTTCGTAGAGTACAACACTTAAATACAAGAAAACCCTGGACAAATGTGCTAGAATTATGTGCTCAATTTTGTTGCGCTCCATTTCGCCGCTCGCTTTGTACGGTGCCTTATCCTGGTCACGGCACCAAGCGATCGTTTCCCGGCAATCTAAACGTTAACTCATTTTGGGGTGGGCTGTACCTTTTATTCGCTTTCGCGTGCCCCAAAACAATCTGCCTTTCTTTACCCCCAACGCAGCCTGCGGCTACGAGCGTTGCCTCTGCTATTGGAGATGCGATTGAAAACAAGAAGCGAAACCCCCCGCTGCTATGCCGCCTGTTTTTTTGTTGCTGCTACTATGCTCGCATTCGCAAACCATTCGTACAGTTTTATTTTCTTCGTAAATGTTTAATAAATTCAATTATATCTCTAACGCTTGTGCTTTTCTTTCTCTCTCGTTGCAGGTAAGCGAAAACAGTGCCGATCGGTCTCTCGTGCACACAAAATCACCATTGGCTTTACCGGAAGGGGAACTGTCGGGAATGGTTTCTTGCTGCCCGGTAAAAACGAAATGGTGGGAGCTTTCTTTCCGTTAACGCCTCTAGCCACACTATCGCATTCTGCGACTCCATTTCTGTGCCATATTGTTGTTGTTGCTCTCCCTGAAAGGAGCCCAACCCAGTACAGGAACACAGCATTGGTGGGAACGTTTTTTTTTTGTTTCACTATTTTAAATTTGCCTCTTTCAAACCTTTTTGCGAAACTGAAACAGCAGCGGAGGCGTTTTCCAGAGATATAAAATAAGCGAAGAATCAAATTAACCGAGAACCACTAAACGAAACAGCAAACATGGATGGGAAAATGAAATTAAAGTAAAAAAAAACGGAAAACTACGGATTGACGTTTTGCCGTGCACATTTCCTGCACGGGAAGCAAGAAGGAAACAGGTAACGGGAGCTTTTCTACCAGCAGCGACGCGGTGAATTGAATTGAAAAACGAAAGTAAAGCGAATGAGGAAAAACAGGAAACACCCGGATACAAGTGGCTGCATCGTGTAGCGGTGCCCATTTTGTAGATTGCGTTCCCAAGCAGTTCGCCCATTGAGAGGACCAATGCTCTTTCCGGTAGCAAAAACAAACGATCGAAAACTAAAGGTACCGTATTTATTCTTTATTCGTTACCACACCATAGTGAGCGGGCAGGGGAAGTGAACGACCTAATTGAAGTGGTACTGGCACCCGCAACCGGAAACAGATGGATATAATTTCCCTCCTCCAAGAGAGCAAGCCAAGAGAGCCAAGAGGCAACCTTTCCGTTTGAATTAGTTTACTTTGGTGCTATTTTAGTTGATGCGATTTTAGTTTTCGATCACTTCTTCGCTGCGCTAGTGCCTGTCTTCCTTTGAAGCTCTGTCTCTCGCTCAACCAATGTGGAGTGGTTACGTTCTGCGCGCAGCAAGAGTGCTAATTTCGCTGAGTGTAGTGCTTGTTTTGCGATGAGCGACGGAGAACATCTTACCGAGACGAAATAAATATCCTTTCGTGTAAAAACCTCTCCACGGCTGTATTAGCCGTCGTTCAACCAATGCGTCTTGTCGGAGCTGCAGGAAAAAAAGCGGGGCGAAACACTCTGAGCTCTGCTCGGGTTTCATCCACCCACTACTACCAAGCAGACCGAGCTCCGCTTCGCGGGAAGAGTGTGGCTGGTAAGCTAATTAGTCTCGCTGCTCGTCCGGTTTCCTCCCCGTTCCTGTTCGGCTGGCCGGCGCCTCACCCGGGTCCCCGGGTACCGGATTATAATTTCACAGTTTGTATCTTATTAAAAGTGAAACCGAAGTAACCACCACCGATGGGGGTGGGTTCCGTTTGCGCTGCCCAAGGCAGCGCCGGGTCCTGCTGATAATCCCGCCCCGCAGCCAATTGGAGCTAATTTTTATCATTTATTGCACGCGGCAAATGGTTGCGGTTTTGCCGTGGGGGAAGTTTGCAACTGTAGCAGCGAGTGGAGGATTTTAAGGAGTTTCCATTTTCAGGAAAGAATATTACTTTTTTGGCACCATTTTTTACCGTTTGCGTGGTAATGATGATTATTTGATCTTTTCGCCTAAATGTATGCAATCGGTACTACATTTGTCCTTTAATAAGAGCAATATAAGGAAAAATTGTTCATTTTGTTCATTTCCTTTCTTTCCTTACTTTAAGCTATCCTTCAAACATGTATTCAACCAACTTCCAATCTTTTGTACATCCTTACCCCTCCCCCCACTAACGGTGTACAAACACCATGCGCCTCCATCAGCCAATCAAACTGTGTGCTTGTTCCCCGAATTATCCCACCAGAGCACAGCAATTGGCCTTAATTAAACAATTTATTCCGTAACAGAGCTCCATTTCAGGGCCACATTACAATCCATTAACAGTTCACAACAAAACAACAGCGGCACACACACACAAAAAAAACCCATCCCGCACACAAACAAACGAAGCAAAACGATTAGAGCGAACATAGAGCACCAATTGTTCTTCCCGGTTGGGCCAATTTCCTGCCAGGTTTTATTAGTGTTTGCCGCAAAAAGCCAAAAAACCAGCCGCTGTTCCAGCGCCACCCCAGCACCGGGTGTGATTAGAAATGAAATTAATTTTGACTTTGCACAGAGATTCTTGGCGAGTGCTTTCTTCGTGCGCTATTTTGCGTGCGCTACTCCCCGCACACCTTCGCGCACCGTACTCCAGGGCGAGCCGGCAGTGAACACAATGTTGTTGTTGTTGTTTGGTGCAAAGCGAGTGGTGCCGGTGTTGGATAACGGATGAAGTTGGCCCACGCGCAAATTCCGTGCTCGATTACACGCGCCCCCTCGCAAATATTGAAGGATATTCGCTTTCCCCTCACTGCTTTGGTTGGGGGGGAGGGGGGGGGGTTGGTCGAGAAAAGAGGTACTTTTTGGCAACGGTAAAGAAAATGGCAACAGTGGCAAGGAACAGAAGACGCGGGCGTAGCTGCCGACGCTTGTAAAAGGGGTTGATTGTCAGTGAAAGTGAGCGCAAACTTTCCGACAGCTATTGAGCAACATTCCACCATCTATTACCATTCCATTCTTTTCCATCTTTCGGGAGCAGAGAAGGGAGAGAAGAGGAAAACTCCCCCGGATTTGTACAGTTACTGCACAAACGAATTGAAAAGATTCAAATTTTCCGTTCCGTTCCAAAACGTGGACAGCCCAGGAAAGGGGCAGGGAGCGGATGGAATACGTTCCACCAAGCCAATGCCCTTAATGCCGTGCGTACCACAGTGAAGAATGTTTTGCGTTGAAAAATCATCAAACATTTACGGTCCCGTGCCGGTCCGGAAAACCCGGTTGGGTAACCCTCGACGAAAAAGCGGGAGAGGAGGGAGGCAACGAGGCGTCAGCACACAAACACTCAAAAAAGCTGACAGCAACACCGAAAACACCACCTACCCACTCACCGAGGCTGCTCCTTCTGGGCGCATTGGGAGAAAAAGGGTTTTAAAGATATGAGTGGCCCTGTTTCGACTAAGATGAAAGCGTGCGTGTGTGTGTGTGTGTGTGTTTCAGCTGTAAAAAGGTGTAAAAAAGGGTTGATTGATATAATCATATTTTTTGTTTTCCTGGAGCCCCCTGTTTTTAGCGGCTGGCGTCACCCTTTAAGCCAGCTGAAGGGAAGTTCTGTCTAAGTTCTGGGCTTTTCCGTTGCCTTCGCCAGTACAGTCGCTTTCATTCGCTCCATTTCTCCCGGGAGATGTGAAAACAAATGGATTGAGGTGTTGGGGGACAGGGGGCCTGATGGGGCAAACAGCATTTCGAAAGTGGGCTAGATGAAATTCCTAGATGATTTGATGAAGTTTATTTGAAATGGAGTTTGCATCAAATTAAATAGCTGCTGGTTGGTCGGGAGATTGATACGCTTTGAAAAGGTGTTGTGTGGATGATTTGATCGGCGGATAGCAATCGTAGGCAATTCATTGGCTCCAGGTTTTTTTGTGTTTTCGTTTTTATTATTAGAAGAAAAACGCAGGCAATGCCGTTGGAATGAATTTGAAACATCTATTTTTATTTTTATTTTGCTTACATTTTTACCCATGGGAGAAAGGTGATTAAGGTTTTGCCATATTTTAGGTAAATGTTATTACAGAAACTTTAATAATTTAAACAACTCAACTCCTTAAGGTTATAAAAAATAAATATTTTTTAGGCATTGTTCAAACTCTTCAATTCATGATTTATTTTGGTTGAACTATAATCTTAGTAAATATTTTCATTTTTTTATTAATTTAATTGCACCAATAGTTTATTTGTGCGTGTTTGTCGGATGACACTCTACAATAAATCAAATGGAAGAATTTCTACTAGATACAGTGTATCTTGACGTTTTATAAATTTCGTCTCTTTTTTCGGAACATCCTCTTATGTCACCCTTGTAAACAATGTTGCCAACGCATCTCGCACACAACCAGCCGACGACGATGTGTGTTCGGTTTGGAATTTATGGCACCGTTCTTAATGTGGCCCGTAGCGAGCGCGCCTTTTACACACACACACACACACACATGTGTCTACCGAAAGCGCACGCATTTGACGCATTGCTCTGTAGCCGTCTGTCGTGGTGCCAAAAAGGGATGCTCGTTCGGTTGGATGCCGTCATAAAACTGTTCCAGTTTTTCCTCGACGCCTGCAAACGATCCTTTCACACACACACACACACGCACATGGACTTCCTTAAGGCGGCAAATTTCCTTCTACTACTGCGACATGGATGGAACAACGCCAGCACGAAGCTAATGAGTGTGTTTTTCGTGTGCTGCCCGCTTTCCTCGCACACCCTGAATGAGTTGTTTGGCTGTCCCTCCATATCCTTCCATTTGCTCACCCTCGCCCTCCTCTTCTCTTCAGTTTTATGGTTTATTTTCCATAAAAGCGGCCGCCGCTTTTTTACAAACCCTCTCTCTCTCTCTTTCGGCGAGCCCGCCAATAAATTATCCTTTTATGGCGCTGGTTTCGTATTTTCTCAGCTGTGCGCGTGCCAATTTGCTCCCTTTTAAAAATAATTTCATCTTTCCTCGGTGTGCGGCTGGTCTGTCGTGTGTTTTTTTTTTTTTTTTTTGGGATGGAGGAAGTGAGCTGAACTGTTATTGGGAAGAAGCACAATTTCTTGTCACCTTGCTGGATGGAAACCCATTTGTACAACCATCGAAAGCAACCCCGTTGTACCATGCTGCAAGCGCCGGAAATCGGTTGTGAGGAGGGGTCTTGTGTGTGTGTGTGTGTGTGTGTGTTGCAGGTAACACGAGGCAGAAGCCCAGATGATGATGTAGTTTCGACATCGAGTGACGCCCCGCGCCGGATGATTGGCACCATAACGGCTGGGAAATAACGTCGGGCGGAAGGTTGAGCCCGCGTGTGACGTCGGTGTTGAAGGTGGGTTCCTGGTTTGTGGCGCCGCCGTTTGATAAGCTCGATAAGACGCCACTTCCAACATCCATGCCGAAGATACCGATGTGTGTGTGTGTGTGTGTGTGTGTGTTTCTTTCCGCTTTCTGTTCTCATCCGCACACCCGCCTCATTGCCGGTATCAGTTAACCTGATTTTGTTTCTGCTAACCTCTACATCAACCATCGCCGCACATAGATGTGTACGGTTAGATTAAATGGGATAAATGAAGTGTCGTACGTGTCGGGCTTTCGGGGGGTTTCTCTGCCGGGAGGCGAGTGTATGTCACCCTTCCAAACGCGTTCGTTCCCTGTGCCGGAGCGCAGAAAACCTTTTCGCGCATTAAGAGGCGACGTTATCTTCGGACGCGATACGGCGGTGCCGCCATTCGCGCTGCCAGCCGGAGATGAATCCAGCACGAAACTATTCCGGTGCACGGGAAGGGCACCCGGTGCACGGTGGGAAGTGAAGCAGCAGGAGTTGGTAAATTTTCCCAAACTCCCGTTGCTTCCTAACCCCGGGTTTTCGGGCGCCCCCCAAAAAGAAAGGCCGAAAATACGCCAAACGTTCCGCTTTATTTCATTCGTTTATCGGTAGATTAAAATCTTTATTTATGCTTCGGTGTTGGCGATGGTTACATATACTTACCGCCGTCCCAATTCCCCGTTCCATCTGCCGGTGACATTTTCCCTCGTTTTTTCCTTCACACGGTGGTGGTGGAATGTTTTTTTGTGGAAACAGATCAGCGAACGTGTGGGGATATTCGCGTACTGGAAAACAGTTTTGCTTTCGCCCATTCACCTTGGTCGCGAGTTTTTTTTTCTGTGTGTGTGTGTTTTTTTTTCTTCTTCTTAGAGGGTGCAATACCGACACACTTATCAAGATGGAAGCCGCCTCATCCTCATCTGCGCCCCAAAAGGAGATGAAAATCGCTAAACGAACCAACCGAAAAGCTGCAAACCCCTAGTAGCTTCCACAACGAGAAGGAACTGTGGACTGCTGCTTGAGGAGGATGTTTTATTAAGTTGCAAATCTAGCCGGCACAGCGTCCCTTCTGCAAATTGGCTAGCGGCTAAGGCTGCTACATTTGAAGGAATGAAGTGTTCGTAAAGTTGGATGTGGGAAATTATGTAAAGCAGAGTTTTTGGCTGGTGCACTATGAATGGGTGATCTCGGGTATAATGATGAGTTTTGTTTGCGGGTACGACGACGGTCAAGTGGATGACCTCAGACTTGAATTAAAGCATGGCTTTTGGAGACAGAAAAACATGTCGATGAATAAAATATGACCCTTTATTCCAATTAAAATTTTCGTATTATATGGTGAGTTATTGAGGATACAATATAATTGGTTGTGTGTCGTTTGAAGCAATATTCAATTATTCAAAATGGCCGAATGTAATTTTTTAAATAAATCATACACTTTTTTGTAAAAAAAAGCTTAAAAATGTACTAATAAGCTACACACTAACTCCATTGTATACAAATTGCATACTTTTAGGCGTTTCGAACGAGATTTTCTATCCTTAATAATATTCCTAAACGAGTTAAGAAAAAATATTCCTTATAGGATTTGTTCCAATTAGAATTAATGTACAACAAACTCGAGTATATTTTACACTGCATTCCGAAGAGTAATAATTCAAGATAATGTAATTATTGATAGAATCTTTGAATGTTTTACAATTGCATACTTTGCAGGCGTTTAGAATGTCTTTTTTCAGATGGCCAAATATGCGTTTGCAATATGCATTTTGTACTTAAAAATAACAAAAATGTTATTTTAATCTTTAAAACATAACAAAAACCGTTCTTTAATCTTCTACCACACTTGTGCCTCTTGGCGGCTATGTTCCAATACACGCGATTTATCAACTCGTTTATCTTACACTTCAGCGTGACGCCGAGTGTGCGCCTTCCGGCCATTAATTCTTTCGTCTCGGCAGTGTCACCACGTGGTGAAAATATCCTTTACCGTCAGCCTGACGACACAGACACACACACAAACGACGAACACCTTGAGCACATTATTAAGACACTCCGGTACAGCTTACCCAGGTGAACCCGACGACCCCGGGGGAGCTAAAAATGCTTAAGGAACCACCCAGCTCCTGGCAGATTCCTCCTCTCTCCTTCCGGCCTGCTTGCTGTCATGCGAAAGCGACGCTGCATTTGCATTTTCCTCCACTGCATCGTAATGTGGGAACGTGGCGACCTGTCGGCAAACCGATGGATGGAAAAATTCGCTCAAAGTGACTTTCCTTCCGAGCGAAACATTGCCATGCACACTTTGTTCGCCGCGGTGCTGCTATCGCAAGAAAACTGTCACATGAAGTCGCGTCCGTTTCGGTAGACAACACGGCCCTGGTACATATGGTGGGCAGTGGATGGGGGTATAGGACCGCCTCAAGTTGAAGGGTTTACCCTGTTTTCCCATCCCCTCATTGCATCACCCAAAGCCCCAGCGCCGGAAGGGTGGAAAATGATAAATAACCAAATAAGCAGCAACTGGCGTTCGCCACCGAAAGGACCGATGGGTCGTACGAGCCTCCTTGCCATGCATGCAAGTGGCATTTTGCTGGACGAGGAAAAGGAAAAATAGCAACACACGGGGTTGCATTACCGGGGCGGTGGCTAAGCTTGAATAATTTATTACCGCCAGCGCGCTGATAAGCCGCAGCGTGTGAAGGAAGAAAAATCCGCTAACGGGTGAAAATAAACTTGGAGCTTCTTTTTTTTTTT
>AXCO02003148.1:0-24691 GCA_000473525.2 Anopheles melas | reverse complement strand
ATCATTTCATCGCAACAGGATTTTACTCTATGAGCACAGCGTACAAATGGAGGATACTTGCAAAAGGGATGACTGAGGGTAATGTGCAAATGAGGAACATTAAAGAAGTTGGTTAATTACAGTTTTTTTGTTCGTTATCACTTAACAGTAATTGTGTGAAACAATGAAACAAGTATTGGAAGTGTGTAACACATGCACCCTGAATGACGTTAAAAAAAACTCCATGTTATCCAGTGGTCCCGATCATCAGATTAAAACCCATTGAGTTACTATTGCAATCTCTTCCCACACGGTTCGACCACAACAAAATCGGCATATTAGATGCGGCAGGATATCCAAAACCAAACCCCCGCCCCGCGAAAAAAAAACATCATCCATTCAAGTGAGGGAAGGGGTTCCAACTGTGGGAAGGATCAATTGCACCCGTGTTAGAATCCCGTGTGGTGGTGGTGGTGGTTTTAGAAAAGGCAGAGTAGAAAACGAAACACAACATTCACCATAACCGTTGGTCAAGGAAGTCCCGGGGGTGGGATTTGGGGGGGCACAAAAATCAGACAGTTTAATGCATTAAACAGCTGGGAACCAATGTCCCAATGTCATTGTGGGATTACGATGTGGGAGCAACGCACATAGAACATGGTAATGGAAGAAAACAACAACCACAAAGAAGGAAGGAACAAATACAACAACAACAAAAAACATATGCAAAGAAACGTGAGAGCAAACCTCGGCTGTAACTTCGTCATAGGTAATGTTCGTTTTGACGCCCAGCGGCCAAATGATGTGCAGCTTGTCTTTGTTCAACTGCAGCAAGAACACGATCAGCACGAACAGTGCGTTGAACATGAAGAACGCAAACACTGACTTGTTACGCAGTTCTTTCAGGTCGACGGCGATTCTCGCCTGTTTTTTTATATGTTGTGTGGTGTGTTGGTGGCATGTTGTTGGTCGCAGTTTTTGGTTGCCGGTCCGGATGCCGGATAGATTGCAGTGATGGTGGACAGTGTGTTGTTGTGCACAGGCGTACGGTTCGCAGGTGTTGAAGTCGTTGAGGTTTATTTTTTTGATGTTGACGGGGTTGGCCGAAAGGGGTTCAGGGGTGGTGATAACCGTAGTGTGGTGGCAGTTTTCGTATAGTGTGTTGGAGCGGAGTTTTGAGAGGAGAAGTTGTTGTTTTTTTTTTGTTTGCGCGTGTCAGGTATTTTTGTTTTTCGAATATCCAGAATACGCAGTCCGAAGAAATGTTGTAAAATGTAAATAGTTCCCAAAGGAGAGAGAGAAAAAAACAAAAAAAAAACGATCGAAAGTTAATAAAAATGTCCCGAATGGAGACATCCGGTGGAAACCATAGCGCAGCGTGGGCAGCGTCTATCAGTCTATCGAGCCCATTACAATGCTATGGTGGTCGCACCGGTGTCTCCAGGAGTTTACCTCTTGCGTGGCTTCATCATAGGTAATGTTAGTTTTAACACCCAACGGCCACTTGACGTGGATGTTGTCCTTGTTGAGCTGTAGCAAGAATACGATCAGCACAAACAGTGCATTGATCATGATGAAACCGAACACGGCGGAGTCGCGCAACTCCTTGAGATCGTGCGCAATACGTGCCTGCGTAAGGGGGAGAAGAGTTTATTGCGATTAGCTTCTGTCGCTTCTCTTTGGCGCTATTGCCACCGGCTACAACCAAATTTCCTCACCTGTTCCTCCTTGTTTTGATCGATCGGGTATAGGTACTTATCGATCAGGTCCTTCCAGAACTGGATCTCGGTGCTGGAAATAAAGTCCACCTCGCCCTTCTTCAGATCCGGATCCTCGATCCAGTACGGGTTGGTGAGGAAGTCGCGCTCATCGCGCTGCAGCGTCGAAGTCTCCGAATCTTCATCCTCATCATCGTCCTCCGTATCCTCCGCCACCGAGCCAAGATGGTGATCCTTCGACCCGGCCGATGCAGTGCGCTTGCGCGTATGATGTCCGTGCGGGTCGATGTGCTTTTCCAGATTCTCAATCTTCTTCGTAATGGCGTCCAGCGCATCGGCAATGTGAATGAGCTGCGCCTTCTCGTCGGTCGTTTTGCCGTGTGTGCAGAGCAAACAGCGGAACAGGCCCGCGATCGAGATGTCGATCGAGCCCTCCTCATCCGACCCATTCCCAACGCCACCCTGCAGGAAGCCAAGCAGCGACTTTTGCTTCGCCCGTTTGGCGGCCTCCTCGGCGTCCTTCTTTTCCTGCTCCATTTCTTTCTTCGTTTTCTTCGCTACCACCTCGCGCGTACCCCACGAGACCACGTTCAGATTGATGATGGAGTAGAGGATGAGCAGCAGGTACATGGACGGAATCGACAGCAGATAGATGATGCCGGACGCGATGCACCAAAACTCTTGCGGATGCAGACAGGCCGCTATAAAGAAGGACCCCGTCATTGCTATCAAGAAAATGGCCGACGGTGAACCGATGCCGTCCTCGCCGAGCTGTAACGCGGTACCGACAATGACGGCCATCATGATCAATGCGTACACGGTGGACAGTATCTGCGCGACCAGCAGCTGTATGTTGGACTTGCAGGTGAAGCACACCAGCATGAACAGCATGATCGGTATGATGTTGTAGTAGAACGAGGTCCAGTTGTCGATCTTGAACGCGGCCACGAACGCACCCACCAACATGAGGAAAATCGTACCGGGGCCGAGGATCGTACCGCCCATCAGCATCATCTGGTAGAAGATGTACAGTAGCGAGATGTTGTCGTTGATCTTGATCGTGCGCCTGTAGTCCATCAGTAGGTCCATAATGTTGGCGATGGTGGACGGTACCCAGCGACGACGCTGGTTGTAGAACTCGTTGAACCCTTCCGGGCAGTGGGTGTAGGCGTCCGAGGCAGCCGAATACTCGACGCGATAGCCACGCTGAAGCAGCAGCGTACACAGCCAACGATCCTCGCCCTGATCGTACTGCACGTAGTGCCGTGCCTCGTCCGAGCGTGTCGTGTACTTGCGCATTACATTGTCGTCCATCAGACCCTTTCCTGTGTGGGGGGAGAAGAAATGGTTCCAAGAAGAATTAGTACAACTCCACAGACACACACTCACACTGCCTCATCACTTACCTCTGAACAGTGAAAAGCAACCAGGACTACAAAGTACACAACCGATCATGTGCTCCGTTGCCTTCTGCAGCCAATGGCCGATAGCGTACTCGAACTTCTGGTACCACACCATCGGTCCCGAGCCGATCGGATGAATACGCCCGCAAGCCGCGCCCAGGTTCTTATTCTTCTTCATCAAATCGATCAGCAGCGTCACGGCGCTCGGGTTAAAGTCGATATCACCGTCCAGCGTCAGCAGGTAGGTGTTTTCCGCCATCACCTCCTTACGGTCGACGGAAATCGGCAGCTCCATCAGCCGGTGGCCGAGCAGATAGTACATGTACATGACCTGAGACCAACGCTTACGGTGCCGGATGCGATCCTTGTCCTTCAGGTGGGCAATCATCTTCGTTTTACCGGGCAGCGTCCACACAAGTCGTCCACCGTACGGTGTTGGGTACTTTTTGGGCGGTCTCAATCGAATGTTGGTCTGATGCACTTCCGAGGCAGCTTCGTCGATGGTGTCGACAAGAATCTTCACGAACCGATTACACTGAATGTCCTCGTCGCTGTGGTCCGAAATTTCGAACGCGTCATCGAAGAAGATGTGCGCTGTGTTGGAGTTGGAAGAGAAACAATAGAAATGTCAGTTAGTTAGATAGATTTCACTTGTCTGCTGACTGCGACTTACTTTCAAACTCGTAGTAATCGGGATCGACGATACGCAGATACTTCTGTGCCACGCGTCGTGCGCACTGGTCCTCGTCCATACGCATGATCGACTTGAGGAACACCATCATCTCCTCCTTCGTTTCGTGCCAAAGCGTGGCGCAGGCGTAGATGCGCGTGATGTGATCGGAGGACTTCACGCTCGGGCGCGGCAGGGCCGAACCGTCCGTGTGCACCGAGATCGTTTCGTAGTACTCGTCGCCCTTCTCCTTCTCGATCTCCGCCAGATCCTCCGTCTTCACGTCGGCCTGATCGTCGCGCCGGCGGTTCATCGCCATCGACTGGTCGATCAGCAGCGCGCTGTACATCGGCGTCACGAACAGCTTCTCCGTGTTGGCCAAACGTTCGCACTTGGGCGTCCAGATGTGCAGCGTGATCCAGGTTTGCGAGAGCAACCACAGCAACCAGGCCCACGCCATCTGGCGTGAGGCGAAATCGTTCAGCCGGAAGACGGGCGGACTCTCGAAGAACAGATAGTCGGGTATGGAGCCGTGGAAGAAGCACGGATCATCGTTGCGAATGCCGCACGCAGCAATGAGCAGCGAAATCGCAACCGGCACGGTTAGATTCACCGGGAAAGCGTAGCTGAAACCTTGAATAAGGATTTTGCACGCGAATTTGCCGAAAATGTAGCACAGATAGGCGGCCAATATCTGGATGATGAGCACGTACGTGACCGTGTTGTAGGCAGCATCGATGTCGATCGTGTCTACCGCTTGCGCTGCTTCGACCAGATCGGGCAGGGCGGAACTGAACGGTAGAGCTACCTCCTCCACGACGATCTTGTGCGGACCGTACCCAGCCCCGAAGAGTGAGAAAAGATTGGCCACCTCATCACCGCGCACAAACAGTATTACGCTTACGAAGCAGAACAGCAGCAGAATCTTCCAAACCGAAAGGAACATGTAGGTAAAGTAGCGCGTTTGCTTGAGGTCCTCCTTCACGCGACCAAGCGATCGTACGAACGAGAAGGGGCTCTGTGGTGAGACGTAGTTTTCCCACCAGCCGCAAGATGTTAGAAGAGCTGACACTGGAATCAACCAAAGCACGGGACGATTCTCGAGCAGCGGCCAGACGATGAAGCCGGTAATCTGGGCCGCAATCGCAGCCAAATCGACGATCGATTTTACCGCCCGTTTGCCTTCCTTGTTGGTGCGCGAAAACAGACCCAGCATACCTGTTGAGGGATGGAATGATTAACTGACTTGCTGGAAATGGTTTGATCGTTGCTACATACCCGGTATAACACACAGACAGTTGGTCAACATTGCACCCTTGACGGAGTCCACCTCGGGCAGCACGACGAAGAACAGCAGCACCAGCCCGATCGTGTGGAACGATTCCATCAGGAAGACGAGCAGAAAGTGCGATTTGAGCGGTTTCTTCATCGACTTGAAGAAGCAGATACGCGTCGACCGGATGAAGGTGCCGATCTCGGGCACGGCGAACGCTATCATCAGCGCCCACATCCACGCTATCCGCTCCTCCTCCGGCAGCGACACGATGAACGATTTGTCCCGCGCCAGATCACGGTTGCAGTAGGTAATCTTCCGGTCGCGGCGCAACTGCGACGACATGAACAGTACGCAGCCCTTGGCCACGACGCCACCGAGCAGCACGATCACGAAGGTGATGAGGTAGGCGAAGATCTTCAGGATCTTGATCGTCAGATCGAGGCAGGCCTGGTCCGCCATCGAGCCCGTATCCTCCTTGATCGGAGGATCCCGGAAGACGTCCCATCCTTTCGTTTCCTGCACGGTGCGCTGACTGGAATTGAGGAGGGGTGAGATATTAGATTAATGGCGGAATTACTACGCTGAGTTCACACATTAGTCGGACACTGTTATGATTGCAAAGTTGTCTCTGAAGCAGTAAAGTGACGGTGGTCACGGTTCGTTTCCACGCGGTGTATCGAGACAGCGAGGTCACGACTTTTTTTGTGCGGAAACAGTTTGTTTTGGTATTGTTTCGACCCAAAGTTATTCGACGTTAGCTTTGTGTGTTTTGTCATGGAGAGCGTCATGGAGCACTGCTTCAAAATATTAAAGTCTCAACTTCAGCATGTCCGAATCGCATCACATCATTTCTCTAATTTCTCGTTTTGCTACTGCTACTACCGAAGTTACGTGCAATTAACCCATTTTGCTGTTCACAAGTCACTAGGCAAAAGCCTCACCACCATTGAGGTACCAAACATTCGATATCGTACTATCGAATCAACACGCACCCGTGACCACGATACAGTAAATCACTTTCGTTTACTACAGCGTTACAAATATGCGTGCCTACCACCTGCCAACGATACTGCACTGCTAGAAGTGAAAGTTTCTCTACAAAAGGAATGCGTGTGTATCTATCCTCTCCCCCCCAAAAAAAAACCAATGACTTCCCATGAATTCCAAAGACCAATGGTGTGGGCTGTTGGATTGTTTAGCTGTAAGGATTTAGCATACATGAGATATTCGTCCTCGTCGTCGATATCGTTGGCCACACGGCAATAGTGATGGCTCTGATAGCCGATGTAGTTGTTAGCCTCTGTCCCGTTGCGCTGCGGCTTGGGAAGCCCCGGCAGCGCCATCCCGTTCATGGCCGTCCCGCTGCCATTGCTGCTGGGCGTTGATGGGACCGATGCTGCTGGCACTGCAGCACTGTTCACTTTCCGGTACATTCTGGTGCCATGCGGAGGATGGCTTTCGATTGATACCACCTATCTCCCGAATAATCTCAGTTGTATCCTTAGATAGCACAACTTCAACACTATAACACTTTCTCAAAGATACTGAGATGACGCTTAATTCAACACAGTTTCGCTATTCTTATAACTTGCAAGGGACAAATTTCGTAGTTTTCTGAAGTCACTGCGCACACTGGGCCCTAGTGAAGACGAGCAGGCACCATCGATCACACACCGACTTTGCACAAACCGCGAAGGGCACAAACGGTCTCTCGTTGCTTCCGATCGCAATGGATGAGCCGGACTGAGCGCGTCTTTCGCCTGGTGGCGTTTGGCTTGGTCGGCTTTCAATTGGCACCGGGGTGTTGATTGGTCAAGCACGCCACAACAGCAGCAGCACCACCACCACCAATACCGACAGCGATTCCCCCGTGTCCATCCGATCACAGGGAACCGATCGAAGAAGCATGCCGTTTCGGTGGGTGACCAAAAAGTAAACGCACTTGACCATACGGTGGAAAACAAAACAAAACGCAAAAAAACCGCGCTGCCCATCGCAAACAATCCTTCCCACTATTTTTTTTTTTGGTATGTCTGCTTCGCAGTTTACTGTCGTCTTTAGCCATCCTTTTTGTGCGATTTTTCTAATCCACAACCACGTGCTGCATTCGACAGTGAGAGTGTGTGTTTAAACGCTAACCAGTGTGCAGCAGTGTTATGTGCGCTATGCTGATTGATCGATCTATGCGGTTTGTACGCAACAACAACCATTTGGCCGGGGGAAGTTAGGCGTGGTGAATACCCGTAGGCTCCGATCTGCACATGCGTCTGGCATTTTCTCCACACATTGTTCGACCAGGTGAAATGCTGTTGCTATACATGCTTTCCCATCTAGTGTGCACTGAGCGTAGATGGAGGGGGGATCTTTGTTTTAACAGCTAGCGTAACATTTGATCGGTATGTGGTAAAGGGGGATACATTTCAAACATTTTCGATGATGGTTTAAGCATTTTGTAGCATTCTAAAATGCCCATTAGGAAGTGTGACGTTGCTGATGTATCGCTTAAGGCGTTTGCAAGTTTTTTTTTCTTATTAGTGGCTACCCGTTCGTCATTCGTTCCGGCTCGCTTACCCTTCCCGGATACAATCGAATTTTTCAAGCCACACAACACACGTACCTTCCGACCAAAATCGGCTGCAAATGGCCGCACACGTGTTGATCTGCACGAAATTCTTCACTTCTGCTTCACTTCTTCACGTTAAAATTGCAATATTTTTAACTGAATTCAAATTAACACTGCTGCCGCTATGCGCTATTTTCTCCACCATCTCGATCGTACGAGCGGTTACATAAAATCGCTGATCGGTGGAGCAAGTTTCGATTAAATTTTGAACGATTTCAGTTTGCCGGCTGTTGCTTATTCTTCCCTCTTTCTTTCTAAGCCGTACGTGTGACGTTTGAAGGGTGAGAGTGAGATCATTCGATTAAGTTTTTAAGTAACGCAATCGAACCGAACTAGTTAGTGCCGGTCTCTCCGTGGTCCCTCGGTAACGCAACGATGTAACGCAATTCGCTTGACATAATGCAATCGATTGTAAAAATTAAAAGCCAACGCAGATTTGCACGAGTGAAGGGGATGGTTTTGTGTGATGTCGGTGCTACCGCTTCCGCTTGCCCCAAAGAGGACAATAATAATTCGCATGCCCATATCAAGCTGCAGCTCAAGCAGAAGCGAATGTGCAGTTATGAGACGGAGATCATTTCTTACGTCAAACCGTGTAACCAGTATGTTCTGTATTTTATAGATTTTCATTACTTCTGTTATTACTTCTCCCAAAATCTTTGAATCCAGTACGTGTCTCGTAATTGCTGTTAACAACTATTTAGCACAGCTCAACTGCCATTACTAAACGTTACGTACAGTAGTAGTAGTAGTAGTCTTCCGTGCATTAGCACCAAATAACTATGCTCATAAAATGGCAGCGGGTCTACCTTCTCAGACCTTCTCAAGCACCGTATCATCATCTTTGCCTGTAAGGGTGCAATCCACCCCTAAACCGAGGGAAAGAGAGTGAACTGAACTCTGCACTTCGGCGCGGTAACGCCTACATTCTTGGACCAGCGGCCAACGGGTCGGCTCGGTGGCTGTGGCTTGTTGATCAACAACACGAACCGCCGACGGTCGATCGTAAAAGTGTTGGGTGACGTTTGAATGAAGTAACAGCACTGCTAAACCCCATACACCGCACCGCACAAGTTGCATAACGATCGCTCCTCACAGCCGCCTCCGCCGCCGCCGCTTCGCTGTCCATCCACCGCAGTCGCTCCAAATGATGATGTTTATGCTATCCCACGGATTCGGATTCGGAGGTCTAAAGACGAACACCGCGGTGGTATAGCACTGCTGCATAATTGTTGTTGAATGCAGCGCCAAAGCAACTACCCGAGCAACTGGTTGGCATAAACAGTGATGCGAAAAGGGGGAGGGCTTTGCCGAACAACAGTCAAAGTGCATCTCGCCGGCTCGCTGTTTGTGCGGGCGCTTGTTGCACAGATGCTGCTGATGGTAACAGATTAGCCCGTCGTTGTGTGGCGCCTGCAATAGCGCGGGCTGTGCAGAATGCAGAAAGATAAGACCCCGCGCTAGCAACTATCTGTGTGCGGATCAGTGCTGTGGTGTGCACTGCAATGAAGATGATTGTGTTGCTCTGTTCTAGCCAAGATGGTAGTGCCAGAAGCCCTGAGAAAGCTCACCCAAGATCCGGGTTGTGACACACTTTCTGGGTGGCTTCTTTCTGCGGCATTCCCAAACCATCGCTGACAGTAGTGGTTTACGCTTTGCCCCATGTTCCCCACGCAGCACAAACACACGCAGCTGCAAAACGGCCCGGCTGCGCATATGGATGGCACACTAACTAACTGGAAGCTATCAAATCGTTTGTTTCGTGCTAATGGTGTGGTGTATCGAAGACAGAGAGAAGCAGAAACGAAAAAAAACAAACTCCGCAACGATCAAACCGAACAAGGTCGAATTCATTATGCACAGTTAAGCGATGGTAAATTCAATGAAGGATAGCTTCTTTCTTCAGGTGCGTGATAGCCTGCAACAGCTTGGTGGTTACGTGAGGAGAAAGCTGACATGCTGCCAAAAATCTTGGAACCGCGGCACCCCACGGTCGCCTTCTCTTGCCAATTTGTTTGCTTTCGATTGTGTGTTTGGGGGTGTTTGAAGGTAGTCCGAACGAAAGACTTGAACGGAGGGATAGGCGACAAACGCGCTGGAGAGTTTTGGTTTAGGTTTGCTTATTTTTAAATTAATTCTTAGTTATATCATTGTTCAGCTAAACCGTGCTAAATCGTCACTTACCTTCCTCCATAGATGTCATGCGTCAAGGGCGTGCTTTCGTCGTCGGAAAAGTTGTCATCGCTCTCGTTGGGACCATTTGCCAGAGGTCGATGTCTGATAGCAGACATCTTCTCGGCTAAAGCCTCTGCAAAATGGAACAGAAAGAAAAGAAAAGGATTATTAGTTTGCTTCCAAACGAGGATGATGTTTGTTTGTTTGCTTTGTGAGCTTAGGTAAACCTGAACGATCTTAAATTATGTTGTGCCTAACGATTTTAAACGTTCAAAGTATACATAGGTCTGCAGAAAACCAGATTGTAGCAGCAAGCAACTGGTCAAACTAGTGACATTTACACCCCAAAAGAACCTGCTGAAGAGGGTATCTAATATCTTAATGGTGTGGTTTCCGAAGAGAGAAAGAAACGAAACGAAAGAAACGACTGAAAGATATTTGAGAACGTCCGGTCTAGCGTAAAGGTATCGCTTTGCTCAAGGTCATGATGGGCTGATGATGGTTTATGTATCATATATCATACCAGCAGTAGTGTTGTATTATGAGAAAAAAAGGGTCAGCATTTGTTGCCAAACCGCAAATCCAATATTCTCTGCAACTGAAAATGAATGACGACATTAAACGTCTTGTGAGACTTGTGAACGGCTCATAGTTAATGGTGTTCCAAAACGAGCCAATAGATCATTTCAATCAAGCTCAGCGCACAACATTGTTGCGAAAGAAAATCACTTTTGTTGCTGTGAATAAGGGCAGAGTAACGGTAGCCGAATTTTAAGAGCTATGGTTCCAGAAAAATCTTAAGCGTTACATTCCAATAGTCTCAATAGCCTAATCCACCTCAAGCACCACTTCAATCAGCCACACCTTTTCCTTATAAATAACAGTGTCGTTCGTCGCTATCACACACACAAAAAGGTAGAAGCATGACTTTCAAGAAAACAAGTTCCGTGCTAGAAATAACATAAACCAAACCCATTGCCACCGGGATCCATTTTGCGCGTCTGGTTGCGGTCAGTATTGTAAGGTTTGTCCAAAGCCTCAAACGCCATTTGCGGCACTGTAAATGTTTTGCTATCGCTAAAATACCTCCTATCCTTTTGGCGAAGGGTTCACTTTGCACGGCACGGTAGAGAATGGATTGGATAGGATTTAACCCATTGCTGCGTTGCTGGCTGGCTAGTGACTCATGCACCTATTGCTCTTGGCTACAGGACGGACGAATAGATTGACGAATAGTGCTGCGGCTATGGCGACGCCAAAATCCCACGCAACGCGCCGTTGTTAAACCTAACGAGCTGTGAACGGGCCTAACAGATCCGTTCCCTTTTTGCCACCGATCAACGAATAATTGATCGACATCACACGCAGCTGGTCAACCGTTTCGGGCCGTTCATTGCTCTTCTTAAGCATTGGAGCGTTGTTTTGTGAAAAATATTCTTTTCGGACCAAATCAAACCAAACGCCCCGGACCTGTGTCTTACTGTGCTAATAATTCAATTCGCATCGGAAGGGAGGTGAACGTTGGCGGTGTCGTCGTCACCGTGTTGTACCTCCCCGAAACGCGATCAGGAAAAACCTCTGTCACACAATGAACGGAACAAGAAGTGTGCTAACTTCCTACTTCCGAAACTGAGGTGAACAGAATCGCCCAATTACGCCACTGAGAATGGGGTTTTTGTGTTCCGTCCCGTTTAGCATTTGGTGTGGCTGGCCGTCGTGAAGATGCTGTGGTGGGTTGAACTTGAACCTCGGGTTTGAACCGCATTGAGCAAAATGCGGGAGTGGGGGGGGGGGATGTGGTTAGAAGATTTTGGGTGGCATAAAACAACGATGAGAGTTGCACAGAATAGAATGGAGGTTATGAGTGGAATGCGGTAGAGCTGCCTCAGACTGACGTGGGGAAAAGCTTGAAAAGGTGATGTAAAGAAAGTTAAAGACATGTGTGGGCCTGATGAACAGTTCGGGGTGGAGAGAAAAGCTTAAAATGGCAAACTGTTTTATGATGTGCTGTTTTGTCTATATTTTATCACGTAGGAGTTTCCGATCAAAGAGAGAGTGCTATAAACAGTAATTTAGTTGTTGGCTGTATCTTGGATATTAAATTATGTCTATACCATTCCTTCAGATTTAGCAAGCAACTCCTCCAGCAGGACACAACAAACTCCCAATCAATTCCTTCACGCCCTCAACCTTTTTTTATTTATGTCGTTCAGCCAACATCACACCAACGCCACCAGAACCGGTTCCACCGGCCACGGAGGAGGACCGAGAACAACGCCCGGCACAGAACACTTCCTCCTTTCTCGTGCGCTCATTGTACAAAAATGTGAACGGCCGCTACAAAAAAAGTCGATTCCCTTTTGCCTGGGAATCATGCTCTCCAGTGAGATTTATTTGCTCCCCAGCAACAGACACGTGCGGCGTACGCCATACGCCGCAAGCCGTTGAACTCACCGTTCTGCACTATTCTTGCGTCTTCCACCTTCAGGAAGTGGACGTGTGCAGTGGACGATCGGTACATTCTGATCTTTAAATGTCAGTAAACTCATCCCAACCCAAGCGCCCCAGCTTTGACCTTCACTCGGCTGGGTTGCTGGTCTGTGCGTGCAGAGTTGCGACACTGTGTTCGGTTTAGGGTGGTGCTTAATTTCAAGCCCAACCCATGTCCAACCGATGTCTGGAAGTCTGTAAAACAAGAGCTACCAAGTCCTTTCAGAGGTGTTTTTTTTCTTGCTGCCCCGCATTCCTCTGCGGTAGGCTAAAGCCATTAGTCAATCGATCGGTACAGGAAACCGGCGATCACTGTTGCAGCAGCAGCAAATGCGAAGTTCGACGACCAGTACACACGGTCCTGCTTATCGGTGATCGGCGAATAGGCAACATAAATTGCAGACAGGCAAAATACGAACCCGAAGAATAGTACAGCGAAATATAATTCTACGCGGGCTAAAACGTTGAGGGTTGACTTTCAACCATATAACTCCCTTACCTGCTATGTCCTGCAGTCGTAGTTGTCTGCTGGTTGGAGTTGGTTGAACTAAAAGATTTACCGGTGATCATTCGACGAGATCTCCCTGCCCATTGCTATTTTTCTTGCTGCCCATTCTGCCGTCCGATCTTTCCCCCTTTTCTTACTTCAAAATGTGCAAACGAGGTCGTTCTGCTCGTACTTCTACAACGAACAAAAAAAAACCGAGGCAAAACCCAACCAACTCGATCGCTGTCAATCGATTTATACTCCTTTTTTATAAATGTACCAGAAGTGCGCACAGTTTTTTTTGTTGTTGTTGTTGCCCTCACACATTTGCGCTAACCACAGCAAGAGAATGGCAGATATAATTTAGTTTGCCGCGGTTTTATTTTTTTTGCACCCCTCGATCTGCGTCACTTTGCCAACTTCCTTGGGGTTGCTGCGCAATCCGTACCGGGGCCGGGGCGTTGCGATCGCGCCGTTGTCATGCCGGCCAGATCAATATGCAACCGAAGCGGGGTTGGGTCAATTAAAATGGTGCCACGTCTCAACGGCACCTCCCCGCCTGCGCATCGGCTGCTCCGTGCAGTCGGAGCAAAAGGAGCGTGTGGTAGGTACGTGTGCTTGCTCTTACGCTCTGGATAGGATGCTGACTTTCGATTTCTTTAGCTCTCCTGTACACAACATTTGCATTGTAGCTCGCGGAGGCTTCGAGGTTGTGGAATGTGGAGGTGAAGGAAGTGTTCAGTTTAATTGGAATGTGGTTGTGTCTGATCCTTAAAGAGCCGTGATAAATGGGGCTAGTTTTAAAGAACAGGAAAAGGAATCATGTTACTAATAGGAAGAGTGTTAAATGATCATCTAGCGTTTTGTAGATTGGATTTTAAAATTGTCGCTGAACTATGTCGCTTTACTAGTCATGATAACTACGGAGGAAGGTTGTTGTAAATGAATAATGCCTAGCACATTAGCACTCTCCTTGTTATATATGTGATTCCTTGCAGTGAGATACATAGTAGGACACTGCTTGATGTATAATTAATATATTCTGCATCTCTGCTAAGGGCAAAGACACATTAATCAAACAGCACCTTCCAGTACTGCCCGATCGCAAAGGGAGAGTGTGGAATTTACTTAAGTTACTGTCCGTTGCTACTCCCTCTTTCTTACTATTCAATAGTATTAGTAAGATCCGACTCGCACCACGTCATGCTCTGGTGTGCAATGTGTGATCAAGATCGGCCCAAGCGTTGCGGACGACCTTGTCTTCATATTCTGCACGCTCTGTTGCCCCCAGGGCTTTCGCCTGCACTGTGTGAACTCCCAACGTAGGGAGGTTCTCGACCTTAACGCTTGTAGCCGTACGCCCGTTGGAAGTTGCAGTCAGAAAGTAGTCGAAAAGCACCCAACCCAACCTTTGCCATGTCCAAGCCCTCGAAGCAACCGAACTGGTTTCTTTGTTGGCAAAATGTTCGTCTCTTTGCGGCGTTTAAGTTCGTTCAGTTCAACTCTTTTACGAATTTCGAGATCACAAACAGTAGTACTGGTGGTTGTTTCAGCTACTTTTGAATTATTTGCTCCATCGAAAATGCAAACACATCAAAACTTTAGAGCGACATCATCATTAATTCGTCATAATCTCGTTCAACGAAAGGCGCAGCACCATCAAAGACGGTGTCAGACGATGAGGTGCAAAAAGAGTGCCCAAAATGTCAGCATTTATCTGCGTCTTCTAGTGTTTTAGATGCACCGACAGCACACCGTTTGTTGAGGTGTAGTGTAAGAGACAAAAGACACACCGGTTGCATACGAAATTATGTCTTCCGGAAGGTTACCCATCGCGAGCCCTAGAGCCTCAGCATGCATTAGGAAGAGCAGCAGCGGATCGTGGATACGTCATAAAAGAGCAATTTGATGAGCACGATTTCCATTTCGGGCTTCTTTGGTTGTGTTTTTGCTGACAGGTTTTATGTCTTCTCGGAGGTAGGCGAGGGGTCGTTCTAGTGCACTCCGTAGGCATGGGAATTGCGGCGATGACCTCCGCTGGTTCGGCCTAGCAACACACGTAGCAACAAATGCCCTCTTCTGCTGCACGTACGCAAGATGATTAGGATCTCTGCTCGCTAGGCAACACATTGCGTGAGTGTTGCGTGTTGGGCGGCTCTATTTCGGAAACGAAATGTATTTCGTTTGATGAGTAACCATCCCGCAGACACGTTTCACTCTGGGCAAGAAGTGTGCTTTCTTTTGGAAATAGAATAATTAACAATTGGATAAAGCCTATTCACTACTTTGTAGCCTTTGCAACAACGGCTTCTGATCATACAACCTGAGCGCGATAGCGTTACTATAGCCTTTAGTGTTGTGATTTCAGTTTTGAACAAAAAACTAGCACTGCTAAAGCCCAGCCAGCTGTTCAAGTTGGTCTACAAGGCACTAAACAACTCAAAAAAAAAGATCGTAAAAAAAGAAAGAAAACGAACGTCAAGCCAAGCTACTAGGGGACAAGCGTCTCGGGCGTGTACTGGATTAATTTCCTCACTCACGCCTCGAACCCAAGTGGAGTGGTCAAACCAGTTTTCTAGTTTCGTCCGGACTTGGCTCGGTCCGGCTGCCCTCTGCTGGCTTGAGCCATTTTTGCTACGCTTCGAAACCGATCGCTCACGAAAGCGATAAAGGAAACAACTTTTTCTTTCGTTTCGCAGGCGAACGAGAGAGCCCGTGGTACACAATCACCACCGTGCACAACGGGCACAACGGACAAGCAACCCCAAACCGGCCAACGTGGCCGTTCAGATGAGGGGGAAGTGAGTCTTATTCGCCACCGTTGCTGCTATAGCACGAATAAAAAGGTTTCAACGTACATTGGGCCGAACGTTGGCGGAACGCTTGGATCGCATGTTTACGGAGTGTTGCTCCATTTGCTTAACGGCAGCAACAGCAGAACTTGCTGGACCGTAGTTTTGAAAGTAGTTTTCGGGTACATGATCAACGCCTACAGGAAATGGAAAGGAGTAGTGTATACGTTGTATAAATACAAGTATTTGCTGTCCAATATAGTTCCTAGTAGATGATACATATAGCAAATTTCCTGGCAAATTATCTTTCAGGCCAGCAGAATGTTTGCCCAGACTGTCATTAGAAAGGGCTTAGTTTCGCTTAGTTGCCATTCATCAACTTGCTCTGACCATTGTATTTCAGTTCTTCTAACGATCCTCTCCTAATGACTGTACAAAACCACCATCCTCGGGTATTCAGATTTCGCGTGCCTACTTCTAACATGACAAGCTGTGACGATCGTCACGATGATGGAGCGCATTGTTCGCGTGCAGTACCGTTAGAAGTGACTGTATGTTACTGTAACACATTGTTACGGGCAGTAACATTAGACTTGTGTGCGCACTGCCCCATTGCATGGCCAAGGAACGGATGCCGGATCCTCGCGACTCCATTTGGGTCAAGGATGGTCGTCGTAACGGCATTTGCGATCATTCTTAATGGTTCTGTTATCTAGCACCTGTACCGGACGTTAGATCATTAGTATTGCATACTGTGCTTGGGTAGTAGTGGATCGTTAAGATACGTCAGCAGCACCTCTGGCGGTGAATCATGTCAACGATTTGCTCAATGTTCAATGTTTGCCCGAAAACAGTTGCCATTTCACTATCACTGATGATCTTGAAGTTTCTTCGCCAAAAGATGATTCTTGGCGAGATTCTTTTGTTGTTGTTGTTGGAATCAACCATCTTTTCGTCTGTCCGATCACGGCACGAACCAAGCGTGTTTGGTCAGGCATGAAGCAAACGGATCGAAACCAAAACTTTGTTTTATCGCGATTAAGCCCACTAAAGATGACCAGTTTCAGGGCCGCAGCATTACCATCGAATGGTGATGAACCTGTTTCCCAGCCGAAAGTTTGTCTGTCTGTGTGTTTGATCGTAAACACCCCGGACCACCGCTTCTTCCATCGCAAATATCATCGCAACCTTGGCGGCACGACGGTCCGATCGAATGTCGTAACGCACTGTGTTTGGCTATCTTGCTGTCGTTTCGTAGCAGCATCAGTAGCTTCCGTGGAAAACGAAAGTGAACCTGACCAGCAAAACAAAACGAAATAACACATAAAAAAACTGATGTGATAAACTCATCTCGAAAGGAAGCGGACAAAACCGGAAGATCGATCGAAAACGGGATGAGCGCGATTGGGATCTTCAAGTGAAAACGGAAAACGGAACGGAGAAAGCCACCACCGCCTTTTGTGGGCGTTTGCGGCTTTTTCTCCGCATTTTCTTCGCATTTTCCACCCATTGGATCACAGTCCACTGTTGTGCATTTTGCACATTGGAGGAGTGTGTTTGAGTGTTTGCCATTGCGATCAACCGGATGTTTCATAGGGTGGCACAGACACATCTTTGCATCAATGGCCGTTTGTTGACCTTTTGCAAACGCTTCCATATTTACATTGGCAAACAACGTGAGGGCGATTAAATGTATCGCAAGTGATGGGTGGAATCACTGTAATGGAGCAAACAGCTGGAGCGAGCTGGTGGTGAGGTTTGAGATTGTAGATTAAGCGTGAAAGACTCTTAATGTTGTTTTTTTCTGGTTAATGATGAACCTTTCAATGCCGATTGATTGGAATGGACAAAGGATCATACAAAAGGGGAAAAGACAGTTATATTCTCTGGAGATCTAAACGCATTTATAAGATGTGAATTGGCCAAGCTAGGCGGTAACATGATCTTTGGATGTAAAATAAAACGCTGACATCTTAACAATTCAAAGATATGGCTCCTAATTTCAATAAGCGCGATAACCAGTCATGAGGCAGCATTTTTTGCTCCAACTCTGGACCATCATTTCTGCTTCTGCCTCCCTAGCGATACATCCTTCGCCTTGAGCGCTCTCACCATCATTACTGTGCTGCGTCCCATTAAAGCTGACCAAGCATTTGAATAAAGCTTACCATACACCCACCATCATCATTATCCTACCCCAGTAGCAAGGTCGCGCCGAATGCTGCATTGTTTTAAAGGCTTCTACTTCCAACGTCGAAAACCCTCAGCCGCGCTACCCCGTTATGGTTATTAGCCATTTTGGGCACCCCAGCATTCAGCTTCCATCAATAGACTAGCAAACGCCATCGCCGTGGTAACGCACGCAAAATGACACGCAAAACAAATGGCGTGGCAAAATGGTGTTACACATTACCGGCATAGCTCTCACCCAGGGCCAGGGTAGACGGTGGGCAGGGCAGCAGCCGTCTAACATGCTGGACAGCAGTTTATTTGCGTACCGATTCAGCGCAAATTGCACAATCCGCCACGCCACGCAAGCGCGAGGATTCTTTGAACGATTGTCTACGCGGCGGCTGCTAGACCAGCCCGTGTGTGTGTGTGTGTGTGTGTCGGTCTATCTGTCGCCCATTCATCAGCACTCAGACCTCGACTTTTGGACACTGTCATGTTTTTTTTCTTCTCACTCTCTCTCTCTGTTTCTGTTGGTTCAACTTTCCAAACGGCCCAAAACAGTGGAATTTTGTTTTCGAATGTTAGCAGCCTCTTGCAAACTTGCGGCCAAAGGTCTGTTGGAGACTATGTAAGAGCGTTTCATTTTAATAAAAAAAAAATCCACTCATGATTGTACAGTGTGGTAGAGTGTACAGCATTGATGCTGATGTGTTACGGTCAAATCCATGCAGTGCGAAGAAGAAGAAGAAGGCTAGAGGGGAACGAGCTCTCCAAGACTTGCGGTCGATGCTGAAACGATCTTGAAGAGCTCTGTGGGGGGGGGGGGGCGTGCAGAGGCAATTCAATCTGATCGGAGGTCATTGGATCTCGTTTCGGGAGGGGTCAACACGGGTTTGGCACAAATCAATTCTCCAAATCAACCTTCATTACTCACACACGCACGCTGCTTGGAAGCGATCGTCAGCATTCACCTCAAGATCGTAGAACTTTCCTTATGTATGCATGGTATGCATGTGTCGAAAATTGCACCCATTTTGCGCAATATTCAGATTACAGCATTCAGCAGTGTGCTGTTGATCAGCAGCCCACACTTATTGTAACAAAACATGAGGCACAATACATTATATCACTCGTGAGAATCGCAACCACCACTGGTGAAGACAAAAGTGTGAACTCTAGCTCTGGCAGCGACTACTGTGAAGTGATTTGTGTACTGTCCTGGGTCCCAATATGTGCGCGATTAGCGTAACAAGATAGCGAACACAACGGGGCCGTTTCTGTGGAGAACTTAAGACACTACTTCTGCATTATCATACTCATTGTGTCTTTGATCTCTGATGATCATATTTAGAAGAAATCTCTCCAACCGACGATGATCGCCACCTAAATCCTCACCTTTCCAACCCTTGTCCGCCCTCTCTGGCAGCATAATTACATGCGTGAATGAAAATGGCATACAAAAGGAGGAGGGCGTACCTCTTAGCGTACCTTATAATAGGTGAAAATTTCTTTTCCTACGAAAATTGCATCCCTCTAGTCGGCAGTCAATACAGTCTGAATGGGGATGGAGCGGGTATTTCGTCGAAACGTTCGCTCAAAACGCATCCAGGCCACCGAGCGCACTAATCATCGCCTGTTATTGTTATTTCTAATCGAGAGCGTAATTGTGCGGGATTGATGCACTCCCCGGGCTTTTGGTTTTCCTCGCTTCTCTGTTTCGCTTCCAGCAATCAATCTATCGCAGGAGGCTACGCGTGCTCGAAGGGAAAGCGGTGCGTGAAAGCGCGAGCTGCGCACGCGCACTCACATGCTCTCGGGCGCATCAGCTGGCGTATTATGTTGCAGACGTTTAATTTGTTTTCTATTTTTCCATGGCGCTTCCTTTACGTTAGCATAAAGGTTGGTGAGGCTTCAATAGACATAGTTTTGTGGAAAATTGTGCATCTAAGAGTAGTTTGAATGTGAGGTTGAGACCTATCACTTATTGTTGATATGTTGTTTTAACTCACTCGCCTAACTATTTCGATGAAATGTTTCTTTACTCAAGCGTTGAGCACAAATTGAACTATCACTTGAAGGCAGATTTATTTTCAGTCGCATGAACAACTGAGAGCACAGGAAAAACGCCTCCAACACTGTGTACACTTTTGCTTTGACTGATCAAAGCCATACTGCTCGGCATTGTGCCGAGTATGGGTGCTTCTTCCCAATTTCTCGCCTTGTTTCACCCAAAACAAGCGCTTCATTGATCTCAAACAAATGCTCTATTTACACATCACTGGAAGGAACCTGGATTGGGATGTATCACGCTTCATACGACCCGGAACCAATCAATGAAAGCTACTGTAAACCGATCGCGATACCTTGAAACGAGTCTTACTAATTTTCCCAAATTCCACGAATTTACTAAACATACTAAGCACTGATCGTGAACCATTTTCTTTCATCCTCCTGCGATCACGCAAGTTTGGTTTGTTTGTTTGCATTTGTGTGTGACTTTGTTTTAGCTGCTTTCCACCACAACCCATTACCCAACATCTCTCGCTGGTGATGCTGTCACCTGTATTTTAACAAACTTCTCTCTTCTCATTCACACCCGTTGCGGTTTAACGTAACCTTTTTCATCGGGTTTCACTTTCGCATTTTCGGAACCGTTTTGAAAACCGGCACGGGGAAGAAGTTTCCACCGTTCCGTCCCGTCTCGTGCGCTTAGGTCGACGATCTGTTGCGCGCGTTCGCGTTGAACCATCTTCATCCACTTTTCTACGATTCCCTGCGCGATTCACCAGCTCTCTTCTTTCGTTATTGCTTTTCGCATATTTTAGCTCCCCATTTTGCTGCGTGTGTCTGTGTGTGTGCGTGAGGCTGTGTGAAATGATTTTCACTTTTCAAATCTCCAACAGGAGGAGTAGCTCTGCCAAGCGGACCGTGTCGGCCCAGTGCGGCGAGCATGTCTCTTACGATCATTGATGTTTTGGCCTACTTGGTGGCTGGAAATCACGCTACTCCCCTGGCGGTGAAGAGCAAGAAAATGCCCCCAACCTGACCTGTCCTAACTTTGGAGGTCGTTGATTCGTTGGCGTTTCTAAGAGTTGAAGGGATTATTACTCTGCAATGGTCATCGAATCATTTCACCCAATTCCTTCCCCCACATGACGTCAGTGTATTTAATAAGCAGATAAGACAGGTCTTTGGCTTAAATTATTGCAGATTGCAGGGCCGTTACGATGTCATTAGTACTTCCAGACAGAGAGAGAGAGAGAGAGAGAAAAAGACTCCCTCATGCATCGGGTTCAATGGCAGCATGCTCTACAAAAGCTAGGTGCGATATTTCTCCGTACATGCAAAAAGGCCTTCCCTTTCCTCCCCCCCCCCTCCCCCCCAAAAAAAACGCCCCTGTCGGCCAGTTTTAGAAACAATTTCACTTTTCTAGCAGCGTTTCATTTTCGGCACATTTTCACTTGTTTCATGTGTTTTTCGATTTAATGGGCGGATTCGATGCTCCATCCACTGCTTCTCGGTGGATGAGAGGAGTGCTGCTGTGTGGAGTTTACTGACGCCGCCCCGGCGGCCCATTATTTGTAATTGCCGTCTGCCGCGTGCCGGTGAGAAGAAAGTAACGTCCTTTCTCTGCTGCACGGTGCCGTAATTTGGATGCTTTGTGGAGGCTTTTGAGGTTACTTTGCACTGCACACGTCAAAAATCCCTTTTCAAAAGAGTTTGACGTGTTTGAAGCATTGAAGCGGTGTGCATGATCGTTGATCTAAGAATAGGAGAAAAAAAATCCGTTCTCAACAGAACTCCAAACTGTCTTTGTCCGTGCATCCTTTAGATTGTGGCGAAATACCAGCAGACCTTAGTAGAGGAAACAAAGTACTCGGTGATCGTTATCCATGTCGATCCACCCTTTGGCTTACAGCTTACAAACCATAAAGCCTTGAGAGCGCCAATCGGCGCACAAGAAGGTTATGGAGTTAATAAAATTCTTACGACCCGGGTCTGTTCCAACTCGCACCGTGATCACCACTTGTGATCGTTAACGATCGGGTTGAATTTACATGCAAAAAATGGTCCAGTCTTGCAAGAAAAAAAAAGCAACATGCAATGGGCCCACACCAGCACAGCCGAGTACGCGTTGGGCCTGAAAGAACAGACCGATTGAAGCAATGCCCGTACAACTAAGCCCTGGGCAGTAACGGCAGCGTCGAGTGGGGCCTTGCAAGTGTGAAATAAAACCAATGTTTCAGGCACGCTTGGTTTTTTGCATGCTCGCAACGGTAGCACCCTCCACCCAAAGCTCCACCCAAACGTGTCGAATTTCGAAGGCCTTCGAATGGCCCGAGGCGCTGGCGTAGAAATCTTAAGCCACCACCGTTACACGCGAAAACCTCGTATGCATTTGACATTCTGGGTGATTTTGTTTCTTATGTGTTTTGCTTGCTCTCCGCCACGTGTGCAAGCGCGTGTGTGTGTATGTGCACCAGAAACAATAACCATTTAAGCTCGAACCGGAGCAACCGGGGCGAACAAAGCCGTAAACGCACGGGGTTGTGGTTGATCGCGTTCTGATTGGTGCAAGACATGCGAGACAACCAACACCGCACGCCCGTGGTGGCGTTGATTGTTGAACCACGGGTTGCGGTTGGGCGTCGAGCGTTTGGGTTGTTTTCCCCTTCGTTTCGACAAGCAAATAGAAACAGAGCAAAATAATTAAAAAAAAAAAAACAACGCGCTTATGGGCAATTCGAGGGCAAGATGGTGTGGCTAGTGTGTAAAGTGCACACGCATTATTTTGCATGTTGCATGCCGGTTGCAATCACCGTTTATGTGCATAAAGATCGTTGTGCAAACCGCGCACTAGAAGAGGAAGAAAACGGAAAAACGGAACGAAACCATTATGGATTTCCACCGGAAAATGTACATCCGTTTCGGTGTGAGTGTTGTGATTGCTTCACTAACGGTGGGCTGAACAACACACGGGGCTGAGGGTAAGTGCAGGTGGCTAAGAACAATGCATGATATTGTTTTGACAGCTCGAAAAGCGAGTAAATTGGTTTGTTGCAACTCCAACGTTGGTTGTCTGTCCATATTCCGGAAGGATATTGGGAAATCTGCGCAACAGCTGCAACAGCGTTTAGAACGCATGGCGTTTGCGCAAGCCTTCACAGTGCGTAGGTTAGCACTACTTGAACGAAAGCTTTTAATTAAAAGGAAACAAATAGTAAAACTAAAGAAATTTCAATTATTTTGGACTTTGGACGTTATTTTTGGAGATCAAAGTTTATTGCAAAATCTGCCACCCTATCAATTCACTCCACATAACTTCATTGAACTTCACTCGTTAATGAAAAATTGCGTACGCAATGAACACGCAATAAGCTACGCATGAGCTTTTTTTTTCGTTAGCTTTTGTTAAGGTATAGTGGAGTGTATTTTAAATTATCGTTATAAAAACCAGAGACTGGGTGAAACAGTTTTGTTTTGGTTTTTTGTGCAAAATTTGTCAAGCTCTAGCGACCAAAGCGCGACCAGCCAGCGTGAAGGAAGGAAAAGGTTTGTTTTGATAGTGGTGAGTGGGTCTTACGAAATGCCGGGGCGAAAATAGCAGTTTCATAACATTAACTAATACATATTATGTGAGGAAAACATTCAATGGAAGTTGTCGTTCTATGAGTGAGCTTTTATCAATGTTCAAATGATTGCACCCAATTCCTTCTCGCTCATGACGTCAGTGTATTTAATAAGCATATAAGAAAAGAAAACGGGGCCTTGGGTATAAATTATTGCAGATATCGTCAAAAAATGCGTTTTTTTTTCTTAATTCGTTTCTTATGGCCTTGAGCTCAAAAAATATTTTGTTGAATATGAAGTCAAAAGCTTTTGTGCAAAAGGGCTTCTCCCACCTCCATCGCAAACAACCTTGATTGTTTGGGTTATTTTTACTTGACAATAATAAATTAAATTTGATGCACACAACAAAAAATCCCTCTCAAACTTACCTACAAAACGGCTCCAGTCAACAGTGGATCACTCACACACTCAGCCCGGCTGTCTGCTGAGACAGCCCAGCTGTCTGCTCCAGCCTGCTCTTATTCAGCCTGCTTCAGCGTCTGCCCTTTTACTGCAGCTGCTGCACGATGCTGGGAGAGGAGGGTATGCCGCCTGCCTTATCCAAAAGCCGCTCAATGCCGAAAATCAACCCTCCGTCCCAGTGCTCTGTGGCTCTCTTGTGGCACTCTTGTGCTGTTTTCTTCCACTCTCGATCTCCTTCCACGCTCAGCTCAGCCGTTATCTTACGCAACCACTGAACGGCGGCCCAATCATTGACGACGACGACGGTTCGGTCGACGCACACTGCCTTTCACCAGAAGCGCAACAAAAATATTGACACAAAAAAAAAAAATGCAAGTTAAACATTTTACACACACAAAAAAAATAAAAATATATGAACAGAAAATAAATTATAAATCTAAAATCTTAACCGATCAGTATTGTTGAGTGTATGGAACTTTTAAGGGTCTATCGATCGTCCGATTTTGGGAAATGGGCAATGGAATATAAAGATGCAAAAAAGAAAGTTTTTTTTTTCTTCATTTTCTCTGCCCTTCTTGAACTTAGAGTTGTTGAGGATTTGGCCGTATTTTAAACTGAGCTGACTGTCTGCATCAAGGTATCGTATCTTCGGCCCCGCTATTGAATAGGAATATGTATGCAGTTTAGCTGCATCAGCAGCCTGGTAGACCACCGTCAATCAGCGCACGGGACACATGGGCATTATGTAGCAGCTACCTTCAAAGACCTTCGCAACATTGGCCACTATTTCGATTGCCCACTCATGTACAAACACACACACACATACTCGCTGACACATACTGACTCACACAAACACACACACACACACACACA
>AXCO02003147.1:0-24759 GCA_000473525.2 Anopheles melas | reverse complement strand
TGTGTGTGTGTGTGTGTGTGTGTGTGTGTCAACGACGACCTCGAAATTTCATTATCGCAAAACGCACCGAGCTGCAGCGAGAGTAATTTAATTGCGAGCCACCCTCTCCCCCCGGGGTGTGTTTGGATCCCGTTATCAGCAGGGACACAGAGCGAGGAGAAGGTGGGTGGATAATTTACGAGCGAATGCACAGAGCGATGATACGTTTAATTGCAACTCTGGTTAAGTGGGGACTAGGCTTACGCGTAGCAAATGGAATTAGTCTATGTAATCTGTTTTTCCAAATTATTGATTTGTGCTGAACATCGCAAGAACTTACCTACTGACTCTACATATATTCCCTCAATAGATACACATTTCCGACATTGTGATTAATGGTTCCTTTTCCATTTCATTCTTCTTTGCAGCATCAAACCAATGAACGATGGAGTCATCACAAGTAGCAACAGTGTCGGCCCCTGCAACGGTAGCTGATCCATCCACAGAGACATCAACAGCTTCCACGGCTACGGCACCATCAGCGGCCGTTAACAGTCAGTCGCCTGATGCAACACCCGTCGCTGCCTGCACTCCGGCAGTGGAAAAAGAAGCTCCAGCAGCAACAGCAACAATAAACAACCCAGAACAAAGTGAACCAAAAATCGAACAAGTGACTCCGGTCGACATGGAGAAAGAAACGTCACCAGTTAGCACGCAGCAGGAGGCCGTCGATCCACTAGCAGTTCCGGAAGAATCGCCCGAGATTAGTACCACCTCCGTCGAGGGAGAGAAATCGGCAGCAGAAAGTACGCTAAAGGAACCTTACCAGGCGGTGGTGGAGAAGAATCCACCGGCGTCGAATGATGGGCCGATGGCGGACCCGGTTGCAAAACCATCCACATCATCACACAATGATCCTGCAAAGGATGAAGTTTGCTCCAAAGAATCATCTTCGGAGCTATCCGAGTCTTTACCCACGTCGACGTCCTCTTCCGGTGGAGATCCAACACTGAGCAGTAGTAATGTCGTGGAAGATGAGACGTCTGCAAGGAGAAGCTCCCCAGTACGGACTCCACCACCGGTGGTAGAATCATCTACAGCTTCACCGGAAAAGCTGAGCTCACCGGCTGTCAGTGACTCGCGTGTACCATTGAAGGGATCAGCGTACTCAACGACATCCACGGTGGATAGCAGCAGTAGTGATAAACCTGGTGACAGCAACACCGACACCGCCGAAGAACGGCCTAGCAGTAATTGTAAGGGTAGTGATAGTGTAAATAGTATTAACAGTGACTGCAGCAGCAACAGCAACGAGGCAGAATCTCAAGCGACTGCCACGGACGGTGGCTCCAAGAGCCAGGAAGCGAACACGACAACATCCGCTGCTCCGAACGAACGAATACGATCACCACCATCTTCCGAGATCGCTGTGCCGACAACGGCAGAGGTGACTTTGAATGCTGTGATAGGGAAAGAGTCCAGGCCGGAAGGCAATGTAGACCCCAGCGCGAATGGAGTAGTGATAGAGGGACGGCCAGAGTCTGGCCAAGGCGCAAAGGAATCTGAAGAAGGATGTGAAAAGAATCCGAACACTACGGCGATGGATGACTCCGGGCGATTAAGTGGACGGGAGCAGACGAGTGAAAAGAGTAGCAGCAGTGCTTCCGACGGTCAAACAAGCGAGGAATCACAAGCTGCAGCGAACAGCAAGGGTGTGAAAGAGCAACGAGAAGACACGGTTCTCGAATGTCGTGAATCTGCAGCCGTCCCACCGGAACCTGATCCCGGTCCACCCGTGGCGGAAGAATACAAAAGTGCCGAAGGCTGCAAAACTCTTCAAGCGATCGATACAGCGAACAGTAATAGTAGCAAAGTAGAACATCACAGTTTGATGGAAGCGTCCCAAAACGCCATGGCAGCCGTGGAGTCGTCGCCGAGAGAAGACAAGACGAGCGACAATAGTGATAGTAAAAGAACGATGGGTAGCCTCAATACTGGAGCACCCAGTCGGCCGGATTACCATCAACCGCAGCAACAGCAACCACCGGTGTCCGCCCGCAATCCACTCCAGTTTACGGAGGTAGCGAACGACGAGGTTGAACTCAAGGTGGACGGTGGTCATCTGCTTGATCGCGTGATCAAGCTTTCACTGCTCAAAGGTTTGCAGGATAGTGGGAAACGGTTGGCAAAGAGTAGCCTAATCATTTCGGGAGCAGGAGCTAACGTGGGCGAAGGAGCGAATGGTGAGGCAACGCTGGCGACCACTTCCTCCCTGAGCAAAGCGAAAAGTGCAGCTGCTGGGTTGCGGCTGATGGAGGAACATAAAACTACACCACCCGCACTGGTAGCCAACGGTGGAGTTGGTGGCAGTGGTGATGGCGCTCAGGTGCCGGTGAAAGAACCGGCAAGCAGCACGAAGGAGGTGGCGGATTCTCCCCAACAAACACCTTCGGGGGGAAGAATACGTCATTCAAGTGAGACTACAGTAAGCAGTAGTCCCTCGGGAGAGTTGGACGGTGGAGTGCGTAGCAGCAGCAGCAACAGTTCGCTGGACTTTCGAGAAGAGGAACGCTCTGGACCGACACAGGAGGTCGCATCGCCAGCATCCTCCAGCTTGGAGGCATCTTCGAGCCGAAGTTCCGGATCGGGACGTGACTCATCGGTCGCTCCGAACAGTAACGACGGGCATCTGCCCGTAAAAGCACGCAAACCACAGTACTACGCCAGTATTCCGGACTTTTCGAAACAACAGTTCGCCTCGAGCACATCCACCTCCACCTCCTCCTCCTCCTCCTCCTCCTCCTCCTCCTCCTCTTCCGTGCCAACGTCGACTACAACGGCGACGAAGAGTCTCACCCAGCTGCACATGAAAACGCCCGACTTTAGTTGCCTAGCATCTGGCACGGCATCATCGGTACCGTCCAGCCAAACGTCGCCGTCTTCAACCACGACCAACTCAACAATCTCAACCGCCGCTTCGATGAATGTGCGAACGACGAGCGAGTTGAAAATCTCCAATCCAGACTTTACCAAAGGGTTTGCGGCGCAGCATGCGCACTATGGGGCGAATGGAAACTACCCGCCTACTTCGAGCTACGAACAGCAGCAGCAACCTGGCAACAGCTCCTCACCATACGTATCGCATGATACGTTCAGCAAGCTTATCAAGGAGCGAAACTACATTGCGGATTTACAGTTGAAAAATCCACCTCCGTCTCAAGGTCCGCCCGAGGGTCCAGTGGTTGTGAAAGGTGCTAATTCCCAGAACGAGTATCCGCCCTCCTCCAGGGGAGTGGTGGTAGACACTACATCTTCATCATCATCATCGTCATCAGTAGCAGGAAGTGTTGCGTCTTCTTATGGACACGCCCCACAAACTTCCAACAATCAGTACCGTCGCTCTACGTCGGGGTCGGAGAATGGCGTGGAACAGGAACCGAAGGCACATGTGATCCACAAAAGCGTGGCACCCCTGCCACCACCACCTGCCTCTTCTCAACCGATTGGAGGACATCATGCGCCGAAAACGTGGAATCCTCCTGAGTTTAGCAGTAAACACTTTACTCAAGCACCACCGGCGGCATCCCATAATCGTCCTACCAGCGGTGCGAATGGATCTGGACCATCCTCGACATCCCCTTCGTCACGAGATCCATCACCCGCTCCTTCATCATCCTCACCACATCAACCGCCGTACGGACCGGCCGGTGGGTTAGTGAACTACGCCGGAAAAGCTCCTCACACAGGTCCAACGTCCGTCGTCGGCACGGAGCGAATCATTGTGAACAATGTGCGAACGTACTATCCGGAGGCATCTGTGCCACCTTCGGCGGCGTCGGCACCAAATGCAAGTGCCCATGCTCACCTCGCTTCGCCATACACATCGTTGCCGAAGGTGAAGGATCCTGAATTTCGGTTGGATCACAACAAAGAGCAGCTACTGCTGCAGGAAGGAACGATCGTAACGGTGAAACAGCCCTACCCAAATCGTGGTCCGCTACCAGGGCCTCATGCTCCTTCGAATCCACCTCCACCTTCAACAACCCGATCACCGTCCGCCGAGAGATGCGAAGCGCAGATGATGCAGAATTCGCAAGATATCCTGTATCGAGATTACAAGCAGCACAAAAAGCCTACCAGCAGCGGCACGGTAGGGATGAGCAGCAGTGGAAATAGCACGCGTCCTCCAGGACCTCCGGGAGGACAAATGGACCGTAGATCACCGTACGATTCAGCGGCGTACTATGCGCATCAACACAGACCACCAGTAGTTCCTCCGCAAGCCGGTGGGTTGATGCATCCACCGCCACCAAATTGGCCCGCACCTGGCCCTGGACAGCATCACCCGTCGCATCAACTGCAGCGAGGTCCTGCTGCCCCAGGCGCACGCAACAGTCCACAAGACATGGGTGCAAGTCCGGTTTCATCACCTGCTCCACCACCACCAACGAGCCAGCAGCAGCATCATTATCAACAACACCAGGGGGCCTATTACGGGCAGTACAAAAATGCCCCCAGTCCCGTGTCGGGATCGACATACGGTTCCAGCTCGTCTCCTTCTCAACCGCAAGGAGCGGGTGGAAAGTATCCTCCCCAACAGCAGCATTACGCTGGTGGCGGATCCGGTACGACTCCCGACAGACGACACGAAGTGTTGGACCGTGGTGTTGGACCCGGCAACTACAAGGGGCTGGACTTCAATATGGAGCAAAAGTTTGCGGAAGTGTATCAGGCACATCAGGCGAAGGAAAAGCTGGCGGCAGCTGAAGCGGCACATGCCGCTGCATCCAACCCATCGGCAAGACAGCAGGGTCCGAGACATGGGCCGGCTGCTGGTGCGGGTGGTAGTCCGGGAACTTCATCCACTCTCGGGGGACCACCGACGAAGGGACCGGCATCTTATGGATCAACTGGCTACGAGCAGTACCATCCGTACTACCAGCACTCACAAGCGACACCTTCTCCAACGTCCACGCCATCGCCAGTGCCTTCTCCACACCATCGGAAGTACAGTGGTCCTCCCTCAAGAGATCCTTCCCCACTGGGACAGCAACCACAGCAACCACCACCGCCACATCATCGATATGGTGCCAGTGAGCCGTTGTACCACATCCCACCTGGGGCAGGTCCTCCGACAATGTATATGCATTCGGGGCAACCGAAACCAAACGAACAGGGAAGTCCATCGCATCCTCCCGGACCGGTTACTTCGTACTATCAAAGTCAACCATCGTCGTCGTCCTCCTATTCGAGTGCTGGGTATTCCAACCGTCCGCACCATGCTGGAGGTGTCGTCAGCCCGAGCCAACATCATAACTCCTCCCAACAGTCTGTGATAAGCGGTAATAGCCCGTACGATCGGTATGCTCATCCGTATACTACCGGCGGACCGCCTCAACCCACACCCGGAGGACAGGTGCAACAACAGCCTCATCAACAACAACAGTCGTATCAAGCAAAGCCTTCGCTTCCCTATCCACCGGCTGGACGTCAGCAAGGTCCTCCACCATTGCAACCAACTCCACCATCGGCAGGTGCTGCAGCATCCGCCGTAATCCATCCACCTGTGGCGGGAAGCAAGAACATTCCCGTGCGTGTAATTGCTACAGCACCGCCAGCATCATCATCGGCAACAGCCTCCAGTGCGGGCTCTAATACAGTTCCCACGGTACAACAGCATGGACCACCTCGATCGACGGGGCAATCCGGCGCATCATCCTCGTCGGCACCTGTGCCACCATCGCAGGCAGCTCTGGCAGCAGAAGGCAGCGGAAGCACGCAACGAGACATGAACGCTACCGTCGTGGCAACGACCCCAGTAATCATTGCTCCGAAGCGTGAGTCTCCGCTGGATCTTTCTGTGAAAACGGTTAAGACTAAAGCGGACTCGACGGGGTGTGATGATTACGCGACGAGTGCCAGTAACAGTAGCATCAGCAGCAGTAGCAGTAACAGCAGTGTTGGAAATGGACGGCCACGAGAGGTAGTACCCAAGGTGGACTTTAGTCCAAACTTTCAAAAACACATTCCTCCAAGAGGTGCTCCCGGACCGAACTTTGCTCAGAGTTCTGCTGGTCCTCCGGGCTTGGGTGGTAGACCACCGGAACCGCATCTCCCACCGCGTCCAACACCTTCGCCAACACGTCACGTTTCGGTGATAAGTCCTGCAATTCCTCCCGGCTATGATAAGAAAACGGATGCTTACATGTCGGCAAACTATCGTGCCGTTGGAGGACCGCTGACAACTCCGGCATATCAGTATCCTCCCTCACGATCCGGGCCTATGCCTCCGGGAGCGTACGAAGGCTCATCGTCGTCAGCTGGATCCGGATCTTCCGTGGCCTCGGCAAGCAGCAAGAGCGTGTACTATGCTCCAGCGGGACCGGAATACGGACGTCCTGGTGGGAAATCGGGATCCGGAAGCATCGTAACAGGGCAAGCGGCCCCATCACCGGCGGGTGCCTCGAACTCTCGCTCTTCTAATCCACCATCGCACGGTGGTGTCATGGCAGGACAAGCGTCTGGAGCTTCTCAACCGCGCATGGACGATCCCCGCATCGAGGATCGCAAGTTTGTGGAGAGTATGCTGAAGAAGAAAACGTCACCCTCTTCGGATGTGATGGCGGATCTGCAGGCAGGCAAGTTCCCGACCCGCATTCCGCAGGGTTTGGTACCGAAGAAGCGAGCGGCAGCGGCCGCCGCAGCTGCAGCAGCTGCAGAAGCCGCCCTCACCAAGCAAGCTCCAGTTCCACCGGGAAGTAATTCTCCTGCAATAGCTCCAACACCCGCCAAGGTAGCCAAGTATGAAGATCCACAGACGTCACGTAGTCAAGCTCCTCCACCACAGGGATCATCTCATGCATCTGCCCAAGGAGCTTCGGCATTCGATGGACGTTATGGACCTTCGCGGGAAGGACCTTATCCAAGCTACGGTCCTCCAGGTCATCATTATCCGCCCGCCGGCAAACGTCCATCGCCACCTGAGATGTCCAACGGACCACCTGCTGTACATCCATCCGTGATAACGACCAACTATCACCACCATCCACAGGCCATTTTGCAGCAACACCACCAACAACAGCAGCAACAGCAGCAGCAGCAACAGCAGTATGATGCACGCTACTATCAGCATCATGCTGCCAGTATGCCACCAAAAGCTCGCGAAGATCACGTGATGCCCGTGTACCATCAACCGCACTTGAGGGGTGGAAGCGCGGCAGCACCGTACACTGTCCATGCTTACGGTGGATACGCAAAGGAAGAACCGAATGCTCCACCACATCCACCATATCCGCCGCATCCACATACCGATCCGGCGGCATATCACAAGGAGTCTCAATCATTTCGCTATGGCGAGTCCTTGAAGCCACCGCAGGAGCATACGGCTGCCGTCCATCATATGCAATCACACATCCACTATACCGGTGGCAGTGCCGGGGGAGCTATGGCAAAGGTTCCACATCAAATGCCACCACATCCACAGCAGCAGCAGCAGCAGCAGCAGCAGCAGCAGCAGCTTCATCATCATCAGCAGCAGCAGTCGCACAGCCAAGCACCGCATCATTTGCCGTCTTCTCAATCGACAGTAGCGCCAGATGCGCCGATGGGTGTCTCTCAATATCCACCATCGGTTCATCCCAGCTACGGACCGGCCCAGCATCATCGCGGAGCGGATCAGTCGGTGATATCGAAGCTTCGCACCAGCCTGGAGCAGAAGGAGTACGAAAAGCAGCGCATCAATCAGCTTCGCAAGCAGCCGCCGGGAGTGGAGCAACCAACGGAGGAAGATCGTTCCCAGAAGATATCGATCGCCAGTGCATCTCCGGTTGCAGCCAGCATTGTCCCTTCGATGCATGAAATTCCTTCACCATCGTCACGGTTTCGTACCAAGGGTGAACTGAAAGGCTATACACCATTGCCGACGCCGAGTGTGGTCAGCATGCCGCCGACACGATCGATCGACGATCCTGCTCAGCTGAAGAAGGACGGACAGGAAGGCGCTGGTGGTGACGAAACAAGTGATGATAAGAAACGGTCAATTGTTCCACCGGCAGATCTGGATGGTGCGTCCGCATTGGACATCCTGGACTGGGGCAGTGCCTGCAACGAGTTTGTCGAGCAGTTGCAAACGGGAAAGAAGCGTGGTCGACGGAAACGAGCTGCTGGGACGGCGGCGTCAACCGCATCGACCAGTGGTCGCGGTTGGCCTGCAATTGATTCCCTCGAACCGACGGTCCCATTGGCTGAAGGTGCGTCGACTGATCTTTCGGCAATTCCGAAAGAAGTGCTCAACTCTGCCCGTTCGCCGCATCGTCTGAAGAGTGACCGCAATGGAAGTGAAAGCTCAAGCGATGAGGACAAACCGCTGCTACTGCTTCGCCAGCAGTCCCAGCAACAGAAAGAGCAGGACGGCAAAGGGCCAGTGCAGCCGGAAAAGGTGGCACGCAATCATCGGGAAAGGCAGCGCTTGGAGCTGGAGCAGAAGCACGAAGCAAAGCTGGGTCGCTCGAGCAGTACGGACAGTGAAACGGCACGCGTCGCTTCTGCCGCAGCACAGCGCGCGAAAGCACGTGTTCGGAAGCTGCGTCATCGGTCGAGCGTTGCACAGACACTGTCGCTGAAATCCTCCGACGGAGATGGTGATGTGACGGCCGATGGGGGTGAAGAGGACGGTGGCAAACCGGGCCCAAAGCGTAGACCACATGCACTAGCACCAAACGCAAAGCGGAAGCGTACCCGTGGTCCCGGATCACGATCGCCATCGTCTTCCGCTGCGTCTTCCTCGTGCGGGGAAAGCAGCGAACCCGGGACGAAGAAATCAACCGGGAATGAAGGGCCCAAGAAGCGTGGCCGTCCGAAAGGGACCAGAGCACCTGGCTCAAAGCGTGGACAACAGTCGAGCAACAGCCGATGCCAGAGCGGTGCTATCAAGCAGGAACCCAACGAAAACAGTGATCTTAGCTCAGACGACGAACCTCGAGCCGTGCGTACGCCGCACAAAAATGGATCCAGCGCGGCGAACAACGATTCAGCACGGAAGCGCGGTGATGCAACCGGTGGAGGGGGTGGTGGCGGTGCGGGAGGACCCTCTGGAGGTGGTGGCAATGCGGGCGGTAAAGCACAGCACGGTCACAAAGTGAATGAATCGTCTGCTTGCAATGGTGGTCAAAAGGACAAGAATGCCGGCGTGAAGAAGAAGTTCGTGAAAACGCGTACCAACTCCCGCTCGAAGGCAGAACTATCCTCGGACTCGTCGACCTCCAGCTCGGGCTCTTCATCGTCTGAAGAGGAGGAGGAGGAGGAGGAAGCGGAAGAGACTATGACACGGTCGCGCAGCAAGCGGGAAGCCGAACGGCGCCGATCGAACAGCAAAGTGTTGCGCAATGATAAGATCGTCGAAAATTGTCCCAATCCGGGGCAGAATCAGCGAGCAGTGGGCACGCGGAATCGCGTGGACAGTGAACGAACGCCGTCAAAAAAGGCCAAAAAGGAGCGTAAACTATCCGCCGGGGAACCAACGACCAAGCGGTCCAAGTCGCGCGTGGTGGAGTCGGATTTGGACGGTGGAAAAGCGGCCGAATCATCCGCGGCCGTGCCGCGCAAACGTACTCGACAGGCTTCAAAAAACGCGCCAAACTCGTCGGCTGGTTCAGGCGAGTCGGCGAACAGTTCGAGTGAGGGGGAGGAAGGGCAGGCGGATATGGCGGAGCGGTTGCGCTCGCGGAAGGTGGCAAAGAGGCTGCCCGTCGACGGTCAACCCGCCAGTCGAAGGCAGTCCACGGCTAGTGCCACGAAGGGTGGATCGCGCCGGGCGAGCACTACGTCGACGGCGTCGTCGGCGAGAAAGAAAGGCGCGTCCGGCGCTTCCAGCAGCTCCGCTGTGGCTGGGGTGAAGAAGTCGCTCAAAGAGCTCAACCAGCAGACAGCCGCAGCCACTGCCGAAGCTCCGGATCACTTCTATCCCGGCTGGGAGAAGGAACTGTACGAGTACAAGCGTTCGCTGAAGGTACCGCCCGAGCTGATCACGATCGACGGTGGGTTGTACATGCATCGGATATCCACGTCCCTGCCGGATCTGGACTCGCCGCACCATAGCGATGGGTCGGAAACGTTCTCGGAGATTGTGAAGAAGCTAAGCCAACGTGATGTCGGATCGGCACCGCCCAAACGCTTCAAAACGAAGGCCGCTGCTAAGCAGCAGCAGCAACCGTTGCCAGGGACGTCATCGTTCGCCTCAACCCCGCCAGTGCGTGTGAAGGAGGAGGAACAGACCCGTCAGGAGCGCAAGAAGCTTGACGATAATGAAAAGTTCAGCTCGATCATTGAGCTGCTGCATCGTCGCTGCCTTGCGGCACAGGCCGCGAAGCCTACCGTCTCATCGTCGTCCGGCCGGGGCAAGGGTGCAAAGGGCGCGGGTAAGGGCGCCAACAGCAACAACACCTCCAGCAGTGAGAGCACCAAACCCAAGCAGGAGTATGAGCTGTTGCCAACTCCCGGTGCCGAATCGGAGTCACTGTTCAGCAAGAACAGCAAGAAGAAAAAGTCACTCTTCGATACGGCCATCTTGAAGTCGCGTACGCGCACCGAACAGAAGGCGATGCAGAGCAAGGAGATGATCCGCGAGGTGTTTGGAGGGGATGGTGAGCGGCCCCAGTCGGCGCCACCGCTCAGCTGCGACCCAGAACCGCCGCCCCTGTTCGAGGAAGGTCTGCAGAACGTGACGTACGACGAGAAGTACAACGAGCTGATGCGCAACGTCGATCGGATCGTCGGGGAGCTTGATGGAGGAGCGGTAGCTGCGGCGACGACACCGACACCAGCAACGGTCAAGGTCAAGCAGGAACCTCCGGAAGAGGAGGAGGAGGAAGAAGAGGAAGACGATGAGGACGATGACGATACGCAGGACGGGAGTGTGCGGATGAAGGATTCCGAGCGGGACACACCGTCGATCGCTTCCGAGCGTGGAGAACGCGAACTTCCCGGTACACCGCTGTCCTTCAATGGAGGGGCAGCAATCGCGAATGGGAATGGTGCGAATGGAGTTACAACTACCGCCGGACAGTTGACGGTACCCCCCGCACCGAAAAAGCGTGGCCGTGGCCATCGTACATCCCGTCGGAAGGGCAGTTCGGGGTTTGACTACATTCGCAAGAAGAAGAAACCCTCGCAACAGCACAGCCAGGGTAGTCATGGCAACCAGCAGCATGGAGCGTCCGGTGTGAATGGCGTGAATGGAGCGGTAAGCGTGCGCAAGGTGACTGCGTTCGAGAATATGGAGGGCAAGGACGAGACGCACATCAGCAAGGAGATCCGGAGCTGGGTGCTGAACAAGGGTGTCGGCGAGAGCGTCATGCATAAGGCCGCCCGTCTTGGCTACACGGTAAGTGTGTGCTACGTGGAGGAGTCGCTTAAGCATGCGAACTAATGTCAGATTCGTTGTTTGTTGTGATAGGACGTCATCGTATACTGTTTGGAGCGGCTGGATATGGATCCCGACCTGAAGGACAATGCTGGGTATACGCCCCTGCACGAAGCGTGTGCGAAGGGACATCTGGATATTGCCAACTATCTGCTACAGTACGGGGCGAGCCACTCGGAACCAGCGCCATCGGGGATGCGACCATTGCACGAGGCGGTGGAGAATTCGTTCGTGGAAATTGTCCGCCTGCTGCTGGCGTTCGGTGCCGATCCGATGCTGGCGACGTACGCCGGCATGACACCGATACAGCTAGCCGAAAGCGATGATATGACGCTGTTCCTGGAGCATCACCTGAAGGACGTGCAAAGTATGGCACCGAACAAGACTGGTTGGAAGTTTGATGGACCTTGGAAGATTCACGGTAGGGCTCGAGGGTGGCGCTGTAGGTTGAGTGCACCCAATACACGCTTACTAATTTTAGTCAATCTAACCGTAGATCCAGAAGAGAGTGGATGCAACGTGTTCTCGGACATTCCGGGATTTGAGGAAGCTGACAGTGGGCTGACGACATCACTACTCAACACAAGCGGCACCAGTAGCAGCGGTGTGTTATCGTCCACCTCGAGCAAGCAGTGCGATTCCAATTCCAACATAATGCACTACGAGGTGGGAGAAAGTGCTACCACCACCACCACCACCAACAACAACAACAGCAGCACAACGACCGATACAGACGGTGGACCGGCACGTAAGCGCAACGGCATCACGGCTATCGCTGCCGCTACCCTGCCGGCTGGGTTGCGGAATGGTAAAATAAAGCGCGAGCTACCGAAGCAAGAGAGCGAGCAGTGTCGTCTTCCGAATGGTGGGGGCGTTGAGCCACGCCCGAAGCTAGTGAATGGGCAGGTAAGGAAAGACGGAGAGCAGCCGGATCTGGAGCTGCACGATGCCGGCAGTGAGGATAGCGAGGGAGGCGGCGAGATTAACTTCGAGTATGAGGAGTCGGATCGTCCCCTGCCACCGCTGTACGTGCTGAAGGACGAGTACAACGAGCGCTGGATGCTGATGAGCGATCTTTGCACCTTTCTCAAGTTCAAGTCGAAGGAGGCCGTGCTGAGACAGGTAGATAGATGGGTGATGGTGTGTCCGGATGGAATGAAGTTACTAATTGGAATGTTTTCTTTTTAGATATGTCCCAACAATTCGCCAACCAATCAGCGCGAGCTAATACGGGAGATGAAGATCGAAGAGTTCCTGACGCGGGCCAACTGTCTGCAGCTGTTGTGCGCCGGCGAGAAGCTCAACATACACGCCTCCAAGGTGGTGCTGGTGAAGTACAACGACAGCGTCAAGAGTCTGCTGCAGGTGCAAAGCTACGCGACACGCATCTAAGTAGGCACTGGTGCTTTCCCGTATCGTGCGCAAGACTGAACCGATCATTAGAGAACAACAACATTGGAACAAGAACAAATAGGGCGGATGGTGTGAATATCCACAAAACGCGCATCACACGTAAAAGATTGAATTAGTAGACAGAGGGTGTGTTAGTTAGTTAGTGGTTTAGTGATATCGGTAAGGTTTGTAGCAATTTAAATGTAATTATGTTATTTCTGTCTTTCATCCCCTTTTTGCGCCTCATTCCTGTTTAATTAGTTGTTTTTGTTTGTTTTGTTCAGCAGCAGTTTCTGCTAATACATGTGTGTATTTGTGCGTGTGAATGTAGGAAATGAATGTAGCTTAATAGAAGAAAGGTTTGGGGGAGAGAGATCGACAGATCGCGATGTGTCCTTACGCATCCTCCAGGTGGAGGAGGTGAGAGAGTGAGAGAGGTATTTAGCAAAAAAACAAAAGCGATCGTGTTATTTGATAAGACATCCCTAGCCTAATGATTGTGATTTAGACACATTTGTGGGGTGGTGGTGTAGGTAGGTGTAGTAAAAGAACAGGTTAATGCATATATATACCAGCGAGATTGTGGCTAGCATATCCGGTACGGAAACTCTGTAGCATAAGCAAGCATATTTATTCAAACTTCCCTGACACGCCGACACCACACTCATCATTGTACAAGCGCGTGTGTGTGTGTGTACTCATTGATACAGTTACACTCCTCCTCGTTGGTTATGTACGGTTTGATCAGTTTTAGCAAACAAAACAAGGTGTATAGTGTAGCTTCTTTCTTTTTTAAAGTTATGTTAGTATTTTGTTCCGTTTATGTTTATTCTGTTTTTTTTTTAGCATAATTGTGTCTGTTAGTTTTAGACTTTCGTTTAATAGAATCGTTTGTTTGTGTGTTGCTTTCGTTCGAACCCCTCCCCCTTTGTGTAGTGTACCCGGAGGAAAGGGGAGCTAGCTAGCAAAAGGTGTAGATATGTGGCAGTTTGTTCAGTTTTAATCCATTTTCGTTGAGCTAGATAGTAATGGTTTTTTTTTGTGTTTATTATAAGTTATAGGATTTTTTTTTCTTGTTGTTTGAGAGTATCGTTCTTTTATCGTTGAATGCGGCGGACAGCTAATCCCAATTTTGCACTGGAGAAGTGTACAGAAGGGGGATACTCGAATAGATCGTGTTGTGTTGTTGAGAAGTAATTTAGCAAAAAAAAAGGAAGGAAAAAAGGAAGAGACGCAACTCATTGACTGATTGTTCACTATTTCTTTACATTTTTGGTGCGTGTGTACAAGATGGTAGCGAAAAAGCCTAAAATGGAAGTAGGAACTGTGAACGAGGTTTGGGGCCGTAGAGTGCAGTGCAGGTGCCTAGAGAATGAGCGACAGCTACGAGGTGTCAAGGCTAATGATAAGGAAAATGACAATTTGAAGGTTTCACGATGGTGTGGTCCGAGCGGTTCGAGTGTTGGGGGGGGGGGGGGAACTGTCCCCGTTACGACACCCCACACTCGCTGGGGTAGGATTGTTGAGTTTTTGAATGTTCCAAGTGCAATCATAGTTTTGCAAATTTTAACGCAAACGAACCCACGCAAAAATGATAAAGGGACGAAGGAAGGGTTGTAACTAGCAAACGAGGCAGAAAAGGAAAGAAGGAAAGAGAAAGGAAGATGTATCGTGTAAAGTTTTACTACACAAAGGGACAGTTTCGTAACCGTATATATATATATACACACACAATTAGTAAGAGGGTGACTATCGCGTCATCTTTTCAACGGCAGCGGTGCAACAAGAATGGCGTGACAAAGGAAATTAGGATACGTAGCGTAATTGGAATGGCAAGCAAAACATGTGATGATTTTCGAAACGAGAAAGAAAAGTAAAACTAAAGCGGAACACTTTATAGATAAGCGAAAGGGGATGGCAAATGGCGAAAGGGTATAATAGATGCAAACCCGAAAGGTGTTTTGGTTAGCGAGATAGAAGAAACACAGATATAGAGAGAAAGAGAGTAATATTATACAATTATTATTATATGTAATGGTACTATTAACGAAACAACAACAACAGCAACTAAAAAACGACTCCGTACATCCGATTTACGAATATTACTCTGCGTGCGTGCGTGGAGCATGTGGATGAAACATTCATGTGTGTGTGTGTGTGTTTGTAAAAGGATAAATGAAATGTATTCGAAGCAGATGTGTCGTCAAATGTTTGTGTTTTTTTATTTATATGCTATCTGAGCAATATGATGACAAGGAAATCCATACTTCTAGGTGCAATCTGAGGCCCTAACCACGTGTTGAGTTGTGCTGGCATGCTTTCGCTGACTTTATGCAGCTCACCCCTTTATTTCCCGCTCCAATGTCTTTCCATACATATAGGATTAAAAAAATAAATTGAAATAAAATAATTGAGTAACTACACTGGAATCATGGTTCAATTTCTTTTTAAATTAACCTTCATTTACTAAAGTAACTTATCAATCCACGCTGTGTTAAGGGGCAAAAGTGCTGAATCCGTGAGCGTAAACATTTACTATGTACAACTTAGGCTGCGTTCTATGCATGTCATACAAATACCAAGCACATACAACAAACGAAACATTTATCCGTGAAAACAACAATTTCTTGTTTCCCACAATTTTGTGTATGCTTTCCTTTTTTACTCTTACTCATTGTGTCTTTTGTGAGGAAATAAAAATGATATCTCAAAAAGTGACTGAAATGATTATTTTAGCAATTCCCACTTCCTTACCGCAAAGCGATAAAAAAAAAACAAACACAAAAAACGACTGCTGTCAAAACTACCCTCGTCCCATTACTGTCAAACGAACGCTCCACTGTCAGTGTACGGCGCTTCGAGCCGACCTGGCCACGTGATCGCCTCCTCCCTTCGATACCGTTACCTTTTGGGCAGCGCTCGCGCATTGTTGTGATTGTTTGTTCGCGAAACAGTGTACGCGAAGATATACCTTTCGTCGCCGTCGTAGTCGTCGGTCGCAACAACAGCAGCAGCAGCAGCAGCAGCCGGGTGTACACGCTTGTGCTATTTGCTCTACGGAAATACAGAAAGTGAGAAAGACAAGTGCAGTAGTGCTTGCGACAGTGTAATATTGTTTTGCACAACTTCGTAGCCGTCGCATTTTTCTGCCGGAAGTGAGTAGTGTGTGCTTGCGTGCGTGCGCTCGTTTGTGTGTGTGTGTGTGTGTGGGGGAGTCAGATGATCTTTATTTGTGTTTGCCATCGGGCAAGCAGCAGTAGCAGCAGCAGTAGCAGCAGCAGCTGCAACGCAATCATCTCGGTTCGGTTCAGGGGTAGTTGTTTGTTGGGAAGAAATTTGCTACAGCAGCAGCAGCAGCAGTAGGCACACAGCTGCAGATTGCATTGTGTTGGTGCGCGTGTTTTAGAAGGCACAGAGTGTATACACATTAGTAGGCGGTGGAACGGGGAGATTAACGGGGGATGCTCTCTTTTCTATTTGTCCGATAGAACTCTGGCGATGAAACACACTCGGTGTGTGCTCGAGGTGGTGAAATATGGGCACTTTACACATGCTGACGTAGCCAGCGCAGGCTGGTAGTAGTGCCGCGGTAGTAGCGTATAAAATACACAATCTTCGGCGGTGTGTTCTATTTCTGTTCGAGGACGAATCGCCTTTTCCACTGTCCTAAGTGTGTGTTCGTCGACCGTTCGCCGTTTTCTCGCTCCGTCTCCCAGGCGTTTGTTGTACTGTATGTATGCGTGTGTGTGTGTGAGTCGAGTATTTTCGATATCGATTGTGTGTGTGTTTGTAAAACAAAAAAAAGGAAAGGAAAACCCATCATGTTGCGGTAGAAGGTATGAATGGGTTGTTCCCCCCTCCCTCCCCGCCCGAGTGGGTGGATGATGGTGGACAATGACACCTTGCATTGCACAATGCAAAAAGCCGATCCAAGTGGTTGTGATAAAAGTGTCACTTGATAAGGAACGGAGGAAAAGGTGCATCTCCTTACGCCAGCGGGAAGAATGTGAAGTGGCGTTTTTTCTTCCCTTCCGAACCAATTCTCTTCAATCCCCTCCCCTGCATATGTGTGTGTATGTATGTATTATTGAAGCGAAGCGGTGGTGGTAATGGTGGTTGATGTCGTCTTGGTCGTCGTCGTCGTCAATTCCTCACGGCGGCAGATGAAAATGGGTGCATCATTGTGTCACCGACAACGGGAACAACAGCAACCATCACCACCACCACTACTGCTGGGTGCGCAGTGCAGTGAAAGTTGGCCGTTTTTGGGTTGAGAAATATCGAAGAAAAGAACGGGAAAAGTTCCGTGTACTGGAAAGAAAGGAAGAAAAATCGGAGGGGACACTACACCATTTCCACAAACACACAGATCACAGCCTACTAAAAGGGAGAAAAGGTGCATTTCAGGTGCGGTCATCAAACACACGGTGGAAAGGAAGGAATGCCCGAACAAAGCACCACTGGCAGGTGAAACTAACTGAACAAAACAGTGGGGAAAGGAGCAGAAAAATCAGCGCATCAGCGATCTGTACGAACGGGGTACTGAACGACACGAGCCTGTTATTTATTTGATTTCTTATTCCCGTCTCAAGTTACCGCATTACCGTTGCGAGAAGCAGCCGGTGAAAAAGTGTGTAAAATTTTCAATCGGTTTTGTGTGTGTGTGTGTGTGTGAGTGTGTTTGAGCAAAAGTAGGTTATTCCGTCGTCGAGCGCGGCTAAAACGGAAGCAAAAACACCGGGTGTGATTAGTAACGCCACCGCGGACGACGGGCTGCCGGGGGTTTGCAGCTGTTTGTCTCATCAGCGCAGTGTGTGTGTGTGTGTGTGTGAGTGTCCGGGACCGGGTGTGAAAGGAAGAGAAAGAGATCGAACGGCGCGGCGCGATTGAAGTAGGTAAGTGAGAGTCGGGCGGGGGAACGGGAAGTCACTTGCTGTATTGCTTATCGGTCATCTGCTGTGTGTTGATTAAAGTTTTCTAGGACGACGAACCGGGGGGGGATGTGTTAGATAAGGTGTGTACACCATGGGTGGATTGATGATGAAGCAATGTTTAATGTTGTTCATCCTCTTGGAGTATATGTCGCAGTTACAAATTATTCAATAGGAATATCAATTTGTGTTCTTGGGACATATCGAACGTTTTGAGTTTGAATCGTTTTGAAACCCTCGGAGTGAAAGGAACTTAACCATTTTTTTAAAGAATTGGTAACTAGATGGAAATGTTGAAGATTTGGCATTGCATCTTGACTGACATCAATTGAAGCAAGCGTTGGAGTTGCATGACGTTGGATGTCATTTGGGGTAGATATTAGGTATTTCATGGCATACTACAAACGGATGTTCAGAATATGTCCCGACATGTGTCCAAAGAAGAGCTCTGACTTCAAGAAATTTTTTCCATGTTGGTGTCATCTTATATCTCAAAGATTTCATATACGATTCTTCATAGCTTCAATGTTTCTCCTTTTGGATGTCCGTATCATCCACGACTCGTGATGGGTTCAAGCCACGAATGGACCGTGCCCCCACGTACGTAGGACTGACTATTCTGCTATGAGTAAATGAGTAAAGTCATTGAAAGCCAAGCCCACTAGTGGTACAGAGACAGGCCTTGACCGACTTGACGGGTTGGTGTGCCAAAGAAGAAGACAAACAAGATCCAAGTCCAGTTCTGTAGACGTCGCCGAATTAAGCATCAGATCCTTGTTGAGCATCTTAAGAATGTTGGAAGATTCCACTGCTATGGCAACGTTCTTTTACGTAAGACCTGATCCATAGACATCAGACATCAGAATCACCGTTACCCTTAGTTCCGTAATAACAAAAGTCTGGATTTGCATTTCCACTTACTATCGTCACCTGGAAGTATGTCACAAATATTTGCAACAATGTCCACTTTACTTTGCTCGGTGACTGTTTCACATTTTAGCACGTCCGTGAAGGTGTGTGCAGTCTGAGGAGCAGCAAGTTTTCCGTCTCCTTCTTTTATTAGCAGCATGTGAGGGAAAAATGTTTTCCGGAATACGGCTATATCATCGCGGGACGGTCCTTCCTACCCCCATCGAAACCCCTACCCTCCTCCTTTCGAGTGAATGGCTCTGCGTGTGACTGCTTCGCGGTTTTGTGCGCAACAAACGATCCGCTCTTATCAGCGAACGAGAGCGAAGATGATAAGAAGCGTTGTTTACACTCTTTTGTTGTGGCGGAGGTTGAGAGGAGAGCAGTGGAATGGGCCCCTTGTTGGCGTTGTAACCAAACGTTTCCCGTCTGCTTAGTTGTTACAAGTGGTGTGAAGCTTCTAATTGACCTGGTTGTATTTATCTTATCTTGGTTGGGATGGGGGGGGGGGGGGGGGTTTAAAGTCCGTGACAACTGATATCTTCCTTCCGTAGGAGAGACAGCAAGATCGTCGCCCAGTGTCGTTCGTGGCTCGTCGGAATACATCATACACCATGGGGGAGTGGGTTGTACACAATCCGCTGAAACCCAATCGATGCAAAAAGACACAAGACAGCCACAACCTCTCGACGGCTGCTGCTGCTGCTTCGAGGGATACTGAAACCGGTTCCTATACCGGTTGGAGCCACGAAGGGCTACGCAATTATCTGCCCTTTTGCCGGCGTAGCTCCCAACCTCTCTTCCTCAAGCGCGCTGTAACCGCGCCGGACCGGTTCAAGTCACCCATGTCCCGGAAGAAAGTCAGTCCGAGGACTACCGAGAGTGGTTACGTGATCATCCTACACGACATGGCGCCTACACGGGTTAAGCACGGGTTGGCTGGTCTGGTTCAGCGTGTGGTTGTGAAAATTGATTTTAATTTGCCAATTTTCTGGCAATGTTTTTTTTTTTTGCAACCCGCATTCGTCAGCTCTCCTTTTGTCAGGCGCTCCCTAATTGCGGGATGATTATTTATCGACACAGTAATTGTGGAAATCGTTTCGTCACTCTGTGTCATGTTGACACAGTTGACAACTTTGTAGTGGAAGAAGTTACTTCAGGCGGCCCTAAGAGCATTCCTCTATCAAGCTCCTCCAACCCACATGGCCAGGGCTGTGTTTTGTTTTGACTGCAATTGTTTTCCTTTTCTCGTGGGTATGCGTGTGCGAGCGTGCGGAAAATTTGAACCTTTTCAGTACGGTCACAATTATGTCATGAGCATGTGTAGCAAACAGTGCTGCGCATTATGCCAAGCGTTGTCGGGTTAATGAATGCGAGTTTACGAATCGCTGCTGAACCTGACCTTCACTTCTATTTGATGTGCGCCTTCGTTGGGCGTGAAACGACAGTGGTTGTCTGAAGAAAGTGGTTTGCAACTTGAAGTTATTGACAAGAGAGGAAGCCCCCGCTAACGGCTTGAGATGAACTGAGAAACCCTGCATCACCTGATTGATGCCAGGGAGGAAGTTTGGTGGACCTATTTCGTTGAATGAAACGTTTTGCAACAATCCGCGCTTGCTTTGCTGCATGAATGTCCCTGTAGCAGCTTCCCAGGTGACGTGTGCCCCCTTTACCATCTCTGGGCGACCAATTCTATCCCGGCTGCTTTGTTTGCTTTCTCCGCGGGTCAAAATTATGCGCAATTTTGTGCTCGTATACCACACAACACACTAGCTAGCTGGCGATCATCGATGTGCTAAATTTAGTTGCGCACAGTAGGCCGAAAGACGAGGAAGGCCTGAGTAGGGAGCGGTTGCTTTCGGTCACACCATTTCATTCACCTCTGTGTTTTGAGTGATGAAGACGCAAAAAATGGCGCACATTTCTTAGACTGTTGTTGGCTTAAAAGGCGTAGTAAACGAGTGTAGAAGAAAGAAGGTCCCACAGAAGTCCACCGTGGTTCGCGATTGTTCAAGTAATGCATTGGAGCGTCGTCCTGGAAGAACATCACACACTTGCCACACACTGGCGTTGGAAGGCTGAAAAGAACGATTTGTTTATAGAAGAAGCAACACGGCGTAACGACGACGCAGCTAATGGAACGCGTCCAAACGGGCAAACTTCTGCTACGCCCCATGGGTTTAGAGACCAGGGGCGCGCGCTTCTCGCGTGTCCTTCGTGTGTGGGAGACGCGCTTGTGTAAACAGGAACCATCCACACCAGCCCCACGACGGAGGGTGGTCCGCGCGCAGCAAGCACTACCAGCAGATAGATAGGGGAATGATGCTATGTTTGTTTGAGTGTGCTGTTGGAAAATATTTACTCTGTAATCGATGGATCCAGCACAAAAACAGCAGTGAAGAAGAATCCGTCCTGTGATTGTTGTTGTTCAGTTGTTCTGATAGTAGGAGTAGTTGGGGGAGTTGGGGTGAGTTTGTTTTTCAAGTATTACGTATTTAAAAGCATTCTAATCTTCCGGTATTTATGTACTATGGGCTTGCTCTGGAGATGGGGGATTTGTTTGACATTTCGGCTGACCAGGGGCCAGGCTTATCGGTGTTGTCGGTGCTTGGTGGAGCGGTGGAAGCGAGTAAATTAATCCACAACTGGATTGCAGGGACAGAATGATAATAGTTTCATTATCCCCCACTTGAGATATAGATCTTGTCATAAAACCCTTTGTTGGTCCACTTACCCCGATGGCATTAGCTTAGCCTTAGGCTAGGGTTTGTTGACGGCCAATTGTCACTGCTTGGTAAGCAAACGAACTTATCTCCCGTTATGCTGCTAAGGCCGGCATTGCGACAAGCGTTCGAAAAAGGAAAAGATTAATCAAAACCCCCAGCCGACTAACGGCGCTCTAAACAGGGGCAACTTAACAATCGGTTAGGACCTGTTGCCAAAGCCAGATCATTAGTGCGATGGATCAGGATCGATAAGGCTTATCTACGGGGGCAGTTGCCCCGATTTTGGAATCAGTTGAAGGAGCTCCACTTTTGCATTTTTGTGGGTGGATGAGAAGGTCGAGGTGTTAAACATTTTGTTATAAAATACTGGAATTGATGTTTGCTTTATTTCCTACATCTTTTGCATTTTACGTCTCTAATCGTCTAATCGCTGCTAACCTTCAATCGTCGTCATCGTCGTCGTCGTCTTCGGACTTTATTGCACTGGAACGGTCGCGAAACTGCTGCCTGCAATCCTCACGCCGACCATCCAGGGACATATTATTTTGTGGGAAAAATACCCATTTCGCTGCTGTTTTAGAGCGTCGGAGAGGGGACAAACAAAAAAGTTTGACCTCAAAACAGGCGAAAAATGATTCTCGCTACGAAATAATCAATATTCATAAATCATGCTCACTGTTTTGGCAGGGAGAGTGGCCAAAATTCTTGTCTTTTATAGTAAGCTGAACGAAAAGAAGTGTGCGTGTGACATTTTGATAAATTATTAAAACAAACCTTCTTATCGAGGTTTTTTGAGCGGAAAATCCCAAACCGGTTTGCCTGGGGGGTGGGGAGGGGGGGGGAGGCCAGATGAACCTCTGTCAAAAAATGCCACCCTAAAAATAATCGAAAGAGCGAAAGACAGAAATCAGGAGATCGGCGCGCGCTGGCGGCCTGGCCTTGTGTCGCCGGATGGGACCTTGTTATGGGGGAGCGACGATTTATCAATGCGATTGTCAATCGCATCCTCGTCCGTCCGCACCAGCTCCTCCCGGAATTGTAGTGTCCCCGGTTTCCAATAAATCAATGTCCACTATCCCTCTCGGGCGGCGCCACCTGTCAATCTCATCAAATCACTCGCGGAAAGCAGCGCGCGACAGTATTGCGGAATGAAGGACACATTTTTCTTAATTTATTGTTATCCTTTTCAGCGAAGCTGCGTAGTATTGACGTTTTACTAATGAGTTTGCTTTTAACTTTTGTTTCATTTTAGCACTGAACAAGGAGCGTGGAAGAGCAAGCAGTTTTTGGAAGCGATCGCTGTAGAAGAATCTATATAAATGGACTGAAAAGAGAAAGAGAAAGATAGCAACCGACCGTTACGTCCAGAACAAACTGATCCTGCGACAGCATCCAGTGCTAGGAATCAAAACTCCGATCTCAAACACACCACCATGCCGGTTGCATTGAACGGATCCGTACCGTTGCCCTCGGTGCGGGTTTACACCAGCGTCACGGTACTGCTGATGTCCGCCTGCCTCTACTACGCACTGGCCATGACCAGTGATCCAAACTGGAGGCAACACACAAACATCACCAGCAGCACGACGGGCGGAACGGTACCCACGGCGGGTGGAACGGCGTCCACGGCAGCAAACACAGCCACCAGCGCCGCCAGCTCCGCCGCTGGACCGGCCGGTATGATCGACGGTGCGGTAGAGGGTGCTGGGGGTAAGCTGGGAGAGGTAGGAGGCGCCAGTGCCGGCTCCTTGCTGTCGGTGAAGGAGATCGACACGCTCGAGGAGAAAATATTAGCGGCCGCCGATCTGCTCCGACCTGCGCCAAATGCTACAAGGTGGCGGCAGCTATGCACCAGACGAGGACGACTCCCGGGAAGTGGAGGAAGGGGACGAGCGGTGGCTGGTGGTGGGCAACGATACGCGATCGCTCGGAGCGTACCTGAAGGATACGGCATCGTTTATGGCGACGGAACCATTTTGCATTTGGGTAAGTGAGCACCGTGCGGGCCCCAGTCTCCCGCTCTATTTGCTTAACGTTGCGCTTATTTGTAGAGCATTGAGTTGACATAGCATTCGAATGGCTGACTGCTGCAAGAATGCCTTCGTTCTACGATGACACAATACCCACGAACGTCGGCCGGCACACGACCACGGCTCTTCGGCTCGTTATTGGGGGAGCCGGGTGTGTTTAGCTTTGGCACACAGACACACACGCACACAAGCCAAGAGGAGAGGACCGCCCGAACGGAATCCGATTTCCGCAATCCATGGACAAACGAGTTTGTTATTTGGTGTGTCGGTTGTTGTTTTTTTTAGCCGAACTGGGGAGGATTGGACAGAAGAAAAAGGAAAGAAAGACGCAAAGTGCCAGCAAAAAGTGAAGTAGTTTGGTGACCTTGGCGAGAAACGGGGGGGGGGGCTGGTCGTAGCCGAAGAGGACACCCGCTTGATGATTTTGCTGGTGTTTTAACTTATTCCTCTCACTCGGGCCGAAACGACGGGCAGCAGAAAATGATCTAGCCGGACGCCGGTGGTTCAGCTGATTGGAACTTTAAAACATATCGTGAATCGTTAAGTGAGTAAAGTATTGGAAGATTGAATAGCTAAAGCAAGTCAAGCACCACTCTTGAGGGAACCGTTGGAGTGTTTGCTACTTGCCTCTGGATTCAATTGAGCTTTCCAGGTGTACCAGCGTTACGGGTACTTGGGCCTTCTAATTGGATCAGCCAAACTTCCTGTCACGCTACCGAATAGCGTCACACGATCACACGGGCTTGCGGGCTACCGATAGCGGGTGTGGAGTCGTCCCACCTGCCAGCTGCCTTGGTCAGTGGCATCTGTTGGAGGTAAAGTAGCATTTCACTGTCAAGTTCAACCGGTAGATCTGCGCTGGGATGTGCCTCCAAAACGCAGATGATCTCAAGGCCGACAGTGTGTGGGGCTTGAACCGGCGACAATCTCCTAGCGCGTTAGCAGCAAGCGTTTTTTCATGACATTTTGTATTGCAAGGAGACGTTTTGCCGTAGGTTTCGCATGTTTTATGCATGGTGAGCGTTTATTTCATCCATTGTGATGGTGATCGCGAGACTGTTAGCCGGAGGTACTAGCTCGATCGTACGGGGGAATAGTTGGGATCTTGGAGTTACCTGTCTTGTGTGAGATCATTAGCATAGAACGAGTCAATGTGAAAGGAACGTTTTCCGGGATATTGGTGGGTTTTTACCCCCATGTAGATTAATGGCTCGATAAAAGTGATCTGTATCCACTTCACTACACAACACAAGTATGACTTGCCGCTTGGTGCTACTCGATCGCAGGGGTTTTATGATTATTCCATCGCCGCAAAGAGTAGGTGCGCTCGCTGGTTCGCCTCCAGCTCGCAAACAATAGGTTGTTCTTTATAG
>KI920110.1:28031-42283 GCA_000473525.2 Anopheles melas | reverse complement strand
CCTGAATACATACAGCAGCGAGCCTCTGGAGCTGTGCCGCGGATCTGTGCGCATCCTGCGGTGCCCAGCCGAGGAAAGTTGGACCTCCGAACCTCTCATTCTCGAGTGTTGCGGGTGGTGTGTTGGTATGCATTATTGTGAGAATTCCTCACGAGAGAACTCCCAAACGAGCTCGTGTCAGTGCGCGAACCCAGCTATGCGCCAGCAGCTAATTAAAAATGTTTACATTGATCCATTCGTGGTTGCTTGGTCGCAGAGGAGCTGCTTCTCCCCACCTCCTACCAGTCTATGCCCGCCTGCTGCAAAGGTCAATTCGGGAGGGAAAAGAGCATTCTCCGCTCATCGTGTCGGTTTGAATACGTCAGAATAGCAGCTCGCAAGACACTTCCGCACGTGTGGATTAAGGCAACGAACACACTCCATGAAAAGTGGCGCCTAAATCGAAACTGCTGCTGTAACCTTTTGCGTTCCCCATTCCAATCTGAGAATGAATTGGTTGCATCATCACCGAGCTCTCAGGTGTGTCGTGAGGTTCTCGGTGTCTCGGTCCGGCAGGTTTGTGTAGGAATGAGGATGGATGGAATGAGGAACTTTTCTAACGATGATGATGATGATGGTATTATTGGCGATAATGATCTCTCTGCTACTCTCGTCACTGGTATCTGCTAATCCTGCATCTTGCCGGCAGTTACTACACCGGTCGGGGACATTATTAACTAACGGGCTCTGGAAGTTTTTGCATACTTCAACAACGGTGCGACCGTTACAAAACCGATACCAAACCTAGCCTTCAAGAAGGAACGCTTTTTTTAGGTCCAAGAAAAACTCAAACTACAAGATCTGGAGGTTCACTAAAGCGGTATCAGGAACTCAGCAGCCAAAATTCCCTTTGATCCGAAAGCATGCTTCTTCCTGTGCAGAATTTTAATACTCCAAAATCGGAACAGCACCTGTGCCTGCTCTGGTTTGCTAAATGTCTTCGACACACGATCTATCATTTTCTCTGCCTTTCCCTTCCCTTTCGACCGTTTTGTTTGCTCTGGCATTTCGGATGGAACTGTTTTTAGCAGGTCGACCAAAGTAAAAAAGGAGTATGACAAACGGAGCGGAATTGACCGAGATGCCGAGACACACACACACACACACACACACTGCTCGGTGGACGTTCGGACGACGAGGTCGTAGAGAGGATCCGCAATGGTGAAACAAAAAAAAAGCGGAACAAGACCGTCTTCTGCTGCTGTCGCCATCGTCGTCCCGGTTTTCTGCCTTATTGTTCCAATTTTCCATGCCCGATTAAGCGTCTGGATTGTCACTCTTGTGTGTGTGTGTGTGTGTGTGTGTGTGTGTGTGTCGCTTGGTAAAGTGATCGATTCCACACCGCCGCACCTCTCCACTGCCACGTTACTCTTCCACTTTGACGACTCCTCCCAACAGCTCTAGAACTTCCTGAGGGAATGGAGCGAATCTGTTGTGGCAAGGTTACTTTGTAGCGAGCGATTTGGGCGATGGATAGAGGATTTTTTCACGCCTACGGGCGTTTGTGTGTGTTTGTGTGATTGTGAGTTTAATCGAGTTTTCCGGGCGACCTTGCGCCTTGACTCCAGGACGGAAATAGAACCATCTCCGGGAGCAGCGTGCGCTTAATTGTGGAGGCTCCTATATTCACATGGCATGTGGACATCCATGACAAGCTACAGGCTTATCCTCTTTAGCACAATTAACTAGAGGGGCTGCAGAGAAAGCAAGTGAGGCACAATTGCAGGGTGTTAAATTCGTAGAGCGTTACGCACAGCGCACAAAGTAACGCTTCAAGCACGGGAAGAGCTGTCCTTACTACGCTACAGTTGAAAGGAGCAGCTGATTAGTTGATGTGTATTTTAGTGATTTGCTCTCTGGAGCGCACCCACGACTCCGATGTCGTTCAGAGTTGTCCGGAGTCGTCCGGAGTCGTCCAGAGTCGTTCAGAGTCGGCCGAAGTCGTCCGGAGTCGTCAGGAGTCGTCGGAGTCGTCCAGAGTCGGCCAGAGTCGGCCAGAGTCGACCGAAGTCGTTCGGAGTCGTCCGGAGTCGTGCGGAGTCGTCCGATGTCGTCCAGAGTCGTCCGGAGTTGTCCGGAGCCGTCCGGAGTCGTCTAGAGTCGTCCGGAGTCGTCGGAGTCACGGTTTACTCTGTTTGTAATCAGGCATTTCGTTGTGTTTTTTGTGTTTCACTTTGTCCGCGCACTTCGTGTACAGATCTTTGTTTTGAAGGCCGACTCCGAACGACTCTGGACGACTTCGGACGATTCCGAATACGAATGACTCCAAAAGACTCCGGGCGACTCCAAACGATTCTGGACGACTCCGGATGACTCCCACTCCCAATAACTCCGAATGACTCCGGGCTACTCCGGTTGACTCCGGACGACTCCGGATGACTTCGGACGACTCCGACTCTGAATGATTCCGAACGACTCCGAATAATGCAAGATGACCTACCTTCCGAAATCGAATCCGAATTTATCGGAGTCGGATCGGAGTCATCCAAAATTACCCATCACTAGTGTGTTTTTTCCTCATAGTTTTAAAGATGCCATCATTTTTCGCTCCAGTGCAGTTGGGAAAGGCACGACTATTGCGAAGAAAGAGAAACACATTCACAGTATTTTCGGGGTTTCGCAATAAAATTAAGTTTGCAATCAAACCCCGTTGCTTGTGGCGAAGGATGCTTGCTCTAGCGAAGAGCCTTGTTGTGTTGTGATGTCGTTGGGGTGAAAAAAAAACACAATCTTTTTTCATCAAGTGTTTTGTACCCGGCGGTATATAAAAATAAAACCGCTGCTTGCTGTCGTCTTCTCGCCGCCCCGCGCCTCTGTTTGCTCTGGTTTCGATCGGTTTCGATCAATCGGGGAAAATTGTATGTGTGTATGCGTGTGGGACGTGCATGAAATCCTGCAGCGCACGCTGTTGTGTGTGCTATACACCGTCCGCTGCATCTCGAGGCGGAAAATGCATCTCGTTTGGTGGAGGAAAATCCCGATCGATTCCACGCGCTCTCTCTCTGTCGTTAGTGTGTGGCACCTTCGGGCGGGGGGTAACAACGTAAACATAAGAATAAAAACCCCAACCAACCAACGTGAACCAACCAACCAGAAGATGAGACTGTTATTCGCAACAGATACGCGTCCGGCGCAAGGCCGCGCTTTTCTCGTGACCAACCAACGCCGCGCGCTGTGTCCGTTTGGTGTGTGGTCCTGGCTCGATGGCGAGGATATAAAAATGTTTGCAGTAGAACACACACAGTCCACGTGTCTTCGTTTTAGCGTTACCATCTTTACCGCTTTGGCCCGCTGTAGCAACGGGAGAGAGAGCGAGGGATGAGAGCAGCGTTAGCTAATTTGATTTGATTGATTCTGTTGTGTATTTTCAACCTGTCCGATGGACGGCGGGAAGGTATTGGTCATATGTACGTTTTTTGCGCTATTTGATTGCGCTGTTGCCTTTCTATTGTTGATTGCTGTGTGCATTTGTGTGTCGGAGTGTGTTTGCGCGTATCTTACTCCTTTCGGACCAGTTGCTGCAACCTTTTTTTTACACGCATCCCTAAACATAGGATGTTTTAGTATTGTGCGCGCGTTCAGGTTCGCAGCATTAAAGTGCGCTTTGTGCGCGGCAACGAGGGACATTGCGATAAAAGAGACACCCTGCGCCTCTTCATCATTCCCACTTTAATTGAATAATACCTTTACGGGTTGATAGTTGTAATGACAGAGGGAATGATTGGGGATAGGGTAAGGGGAAGCTTTATTTAATGTTTTCCTTCAAACGTGATTGATCAAAAGCGTCCGAGCGTCCGAGGGGCCGACACCACTGTCACGGGGCTACAATTTATAATTATTCGCCTGTCGAACGAAATGCAGAGGTATCGTTTCGTTTAGCGTACCATTTAGCGCTGCTGTAAAAAGACAATTTACCACAACCTTCCCGAAAAACAGTTTGTAAGCGCAACAAATTTGAATTTTGTTTTATTATGCTGAGCTAAAATGCCGTTGGTAAGAGACAAGTCTGATGTGCAATTGTAAACATATTGTTTTTTTTTATGGTACTATCAATTACAAGCATCCAAAACCACGCTTCAAGCACCATGGCTGTTGACTAATGCGACTTAATGTACCAAGTAATAGACACATCCTAGTCACGGAATCAATGGTGTAATTTGCCGTCATGCATTTAAATTATCATTGTGCAGAGTTTTTTAGCTGTTATTTATTAGTCAGTAGAGACGGGCCCGACCTAAGGGGAGAGAGCGTTACTTTCCAAGTGAGTTTTGCTGCGTTTACATCCATACAATGGCAATCGCTTAGGCTATGGGAAACGCAACGCAAATTTCTTTTTGAGTATTTTGAGAAGTAAGGAAAGGGCAATAAAAATATCAATCAGAAGCGATCAGAGCGTTTACGTAGTTTTTCGACTGATTTTTTGGCTGAAGCATTGTTAAAGAATGTCAACTACGACGTGTGAGGAAAGTTTTCCAATAAGTGGTCCAAAGAACTGTGCAGTAGGTTTCAAAGTCAGAAGAGTCCTACTTTAAGTCCGGATATATGAAAATGTTGGGCCGGTCTGGTGGTACAGTCGTCAACTCGAACGACTTAACAACATGCCTGTCATGGGTTCAAGTCCCGAATAGACCGTGCCCCCATACGGTAGGACTGACTATCCTGCTATGGTAACAATAAGTCACTGAAAGCTAAGCCCACTTCACTAGTGGGTACAGGCAGGCCTTGACTGCCAGCGGTTGTTGTGCCAAAGAAAAAAAAAATAAAAAAAATAAAAAATATGAAGATGTCATTTTAGGGGTAACGGGTCATGCCGGCCTATACAGGCTTTCCAGACTTCCTAAGTAGTACGCAGCCGGATAGTCAATTCTAGTTTAGGCCCATACGAGACTTGAACCCAGGACGGGGATGTTGTTATGTCATCCGAGTTGCCGATAATACCGTGGGACTCCCCAATGCAATTACAAAAAGCAAACACTGGACTGGATAGTTCCTTGACTTAGACAGATTGAGATATTAATTTTTGTAGATTAATTATGAAGGGTGCAGTATCAGGATCTGGAATGGTGTCAGGATATGTTCCAGGACGGAAATGGAATCTTTATCAGAACCTCTAGAAACAGTTTGGGATCCGTTCCACTACTGATAGGTATATGTTACATGACTTCTTTGGGGACAGATATCAGATCCAGGATCTAGACGACTTTAGGAGCAGTTCCAAGACTGTTCAAATTAAGGCCCTGGTATGGGATCGGAATCAATTCCACGATCGATTTGGTGTAAGGATCAGTTCCAGGACCAGTGTAGGTTCATGACTAATTCAAACACCTGTCTGGGATTGGAATCAGTTCCAGTTCCAGCAAGAACTCCGAAAATATTTCAGGAACATGGGTTCGGAATCAGTCCCAGGATCGATGTGGGTTCTCAGATTTTATTAATGTGTCCCTTGCAGTTAAAAGTCAAATGGAAATGTGTTATTTTTTTCAAAAATCCGTTGCTCGTATCCTAAAATTATTAAATATGTCTGAACTCATCTTGCATAACCCTGTAACCGGACCATATTAACTAGTACATTCAAAATCTATACTCTATACTTAACAGTTCCTGAGTCCTTAGGTCTTAGTGTTTTAGTTGGTATATTGTAATGAATTCGGGCTAGTAGATCTGGGGAATCAATTTGGTTTGAGCGTATTTCAATCACAAATACACTTTGGGCAAACCTTTGTCGATATTTTAAAGATAGCTTATAAAGAGCTTATGAGAGAACTTTATTAAGTAAGCGAGTATATTTTCTTTTGACTGACTCAAGCCAATTCACCGAGACAGTCGAATAGGGACACCATATATTTAAACAATACTCAAGAACAACAACAAACGATACGTTGAAGGACTTTAGACAATAAAGATCGGTTATAGAAGCAGTGGTTATAATTGCCTCGTAATGAACACATACATTTTAGATACTCGTGGGATCATTAATATAAAAACTACGAACAATTTAAGTGGAGATGACTGCTTTGCGGAACTTCTGAAGTGCTCTTGGACGTTTTTGAGACTCGTTACTTTTAATTTTTGCGCTGTATTTACCTGTGCTGTTTACCAGATAAGAGTTTAGCCAAGACAGTAACGATAGAGTTTATTCAGTTTCCCTCAAGATTGCGTATTTATACTAATTTTGTGAACATTTGCTTAAGAACGAATGAACCAAGTTGAAAAACCCCGTAATATACATGAATTAGAGATTGAATATCGTTGAACAAATAATTACAGTCAACTACGAATGGAAAACACTACCCAAGTTGTGTAATATTCCCGGTAAAACAAATGGCTATAGCTCAGCTTTCTAATTTAACCCATGAAAGCGGGGACCACCTTTGGTATGTTATAAACATTTAAAATATCCAATTTTTTGCACGAAAACATTTATATTAAAGAAACAATCATCTATGCCTATTAATCGTCATAAAAAAAACCATGCAGCTCATCATTTCGCTTTTATGATTTTATGTCCACTGCATAACCAATGTGCAAATCGTTTGTAACCAATTGTTTACTAAGGGGTGTAAAGTTCTGTACTATTACGGGACAGGGAAACACATTTCCGAGCCGATAGTGAAGGGAAGGAAACACATTTTGCCATTAAGATGTGTTACGTTGCGATTCTCTGTCCTCTCTGGTGCTTTTAATTTTGTGTTTTTTCACATTATTTTTTTTATAACACAACAAAAAACTCTCTCTCTCTCTCTGTCTCTCTCTCTATCTCTCTCTCTCTCTCTCTCTCTCTCTCTCTCTCTCTGTCTCTCTCTCTCTCTCACACACACACAGAGGGAGGCAATGCTTTTTAAATGCAACAAGAGACATAAAAGGGGCGCCTCGTGCATTCGTCGCTTCTCTGAGTTTAATGAAGGAAGACGAAATCTCGGGACGACTTACTGTGGCAAACATGCTACTTATACATTTCCATGCGTGTGTGTGTCTGTGTGTGTTTGATATTGCCGGTTAAAATCTGTTTCCGTTTTTCTTTCCCATGAGTTGATCAAGGTGTGAGTGTGAATGGGTTGTGGTAAGGGAGGCTATACTGCACAGTGTTGACAGTTGAACTGCATAATCTGTGTGCCTCTCGGATGAAGACGATGCTAAGGTTTCACTGTTTGCTGTGAATGAGTGTGTGTGTGTCCTCAGTAAACTATTATGAAATGTTTCACTCCTGAGGCGCGGCAAGTGAGGGACGGTTAGGTTGAAGGGAATTTTCGGCTCTTCTTGGGTCGATGATGGAATGCTTTCCAGATTCGCCCTCTCGTTGTTTTTGGCTTTTCCATGTCCAGCCGTTTTTGTGTGTGTGTACTTACTTACACTTTCCTCACCTCCCCTCCTCCATATATGCAATGCAAACAGTAACGCAGCGCAGATGGTTTATGTTCGCTCGTTTGAGGAGAGGTGCATTATCTTCGCGCGTTGAAATATGTACTATCCCTGCCCTGAGAGCGTCTTTTGAGCTTTCGTGATGAAAAGCGGCGAGTGGGGTGGCTGCTGCGGAGCTGAGGTTTTAGTGTGTGGAAGCTAAATGACGCAACAAAGCGTGCAAAGTGATGGATATATGTGCATTCGCGTAGTAACGTTTTCGCAGCCGCAGGGCGGGGCGTGGCGGGGAAGCGTTTCCGGACGGGCTGAGTGAGAGAGAGATAGAGAGAATGTTGCACCGTGGTACAGCACACAGCCCAACAAATTGTCCGGATGACGATTCACGTTCGGGTCGTAAAGCTAACTATCGGTGGAGCGTTTGGGTGGAAATGGAAATGAAAAAGAGATAGAGAGAGAAATGGACAGAGAGAGACAGAGAGGCATACGCTTTTTTTTTATGGAGGCTAAACTGTTTTGCAGACGCTCAAGGGCTACCTCTCCCCATTCCTCTCAACAACTGTAAGCGCTTTTCGGTTAAAGCGGTGATGACCGACCGGCTTTGGTCGCTGCCTTTGTGGCGTGTGTCTGTTCTGTGCCTTTTGATTTTAAGGGAATGGAAGAGATGCACTTTGTTGGCAGATAATATAGACAGTCACACCATATGATTGCGAAACCGACGTATGTGCACTGGAATTTTGCCACGCGAAGGGCACCAACAACTGCGGTTTTACTGTTTTGCCCGGGCACGCGTGGTAGTAGTAGCGTCATTGGGACGGACGTGCAAAGAATTTGGAGAGCTCTTGAGAGCTCGCCCGCCACCCCATGTTGTAGAGGAGTCACAAAATAGCGTCATTTATTTATCATGAATTTAGCCAGAAATAAGAGAGGAGACCTAGACGGAAATTGGAATTCATGTTTGATTGTGTTGTTTTATATTTACTGATATAAGATGGTTTTCTTCTTTTTTTCATGCACCCAATTCATTCACGATGTTATGCATCATACGATCAATTTTCTTACTGACTAAAATCCAGCGAGAACAAGCCAACGTTTTTGTTACGTCAAGAGAGAGATTTGACCTTGCGATTACCTGTACAGCGACGCTTGCACTAAATCACGAACGCTCCACCGCAAAGAAGCGTTGGACATCGTACTGATGGTGGTGCTGCTGCTGTTACATTTCGGCACAAATAATTAGCAATTCTTTACGCTTGCAATCAATTCCGTAGATCGCTCGATCGTGGAAATGGTGCAAAAAAAAAAAAAGAACGTATGTAAACGTTGATGCTATCGGAATAATTATAATCTTAAAAGCGGTTTGCAATTGTGCGCGCCATCGAGGCATCTGGCGGCATTTCATATCATTTCCTTTAAATGACCTCCTTTTCATGCTGATGGGGCGCCATTCTATCCGTTCCGTGGTGTGTGCGGCATCTCTCCCCCCGTCTTTCTCCTTGTCAGTGGGAAATCTAACCCTTTCTCCTCTCCATCGGCAAAGCGAATGGAAATGTTTTCCATTCTCCACCCCTCGATTTGCTTCAACTGTTTCTCGCTTTCAAAAAAAAGGAACATTGTATTGGAAGAGAAAGGGCGAGTGGTGTGTGGGTGTGGCCGGCAGGTGCGAGGAAGCCAATATTTTTAGAACGGCGTGTATATCTCTAAATCGGCATATTTTTATTTGTGAAAGGCGAACAAATTGGTGCTTTATAGCATGTCACTGAACGGGCCAGCACGGCTGGAGAGGAGATTGTGGAATGGGCGAGAAATACGGGTGATTTTGGGTGGAAAACTTTGGTATTCCCTTTGACCTCTCTCTCACTCTCTCTGGTCACCCAGAAGAGAAGCATCCTATTCTTTCAATGGCGTCGGCCCCGAGAATGCCGCAACAGACAGAGGGAGGCGGCCGCGTTTGTGGTGAAAGGACCGAAAAATCGGAGAAATGGAATGTTTTTGACCTGCCTCAGCTGCCGCGTACACCTCACTGGTTGTGTGTGTGTGGGTGGGTGTGTGTCGCATAACTGTTAAATCGGTTGTTGCCGGTGGAAAGAATTGATCCGAGACACGCTGGCCGCTCCGTCGGTGGCGTGGAAAATGAAGAGGCAGTAGGAATTGGCAACGCACAGGGGGACGTGTGTTCGTTTGCCTGTGTGTGTGTGTGTGTGTGTGTTTACACCGGGTTGACCCGAACTCGCTGCACCCTCGGGTCAAACTGAACCTACTGTGACCCGACTCGACCCGAACTCGTTGCACCAACGGGTCAGAGTCGCTTATGCTTTCTCGCACCTACCGGAGTCGTTGCACCCACTGAATCTACTTGTACCTTTCGAGTCGACCCGAACGACTCCGCAGTCAGACGAAAAAAGATGCCGCCATTGTGTGTGTGTGTGTAACGCCTGTAGGAAATGAGCATTTTCTGTGAAGTGTACACATTTTTGTTAAGCAAATGCAGATCTTCCCGGCAAAAAGTCCAACGACTATTTCAATGCAACGACTATTTCAATTGGCAATTTCAAATTTTAAAATTCTCGGGAAGGAATTTATTTTCAATTCCTGTAATTCAATTCTAACATTTTCGGTTTAGCTATCGCGACATCATATCATCGGGGCTATACAATTTTTTATTTGTTGAGCATTAGCTCATGCCCGGAAATTAGTTGGATTGATTTGTTTTCCATTCCTTATGTGTAATTTTTAATGACAAATCATCTTTTAACTGTAGCCGTCGATGGGAGAGAAAATATGCGTGAAGACAACTTTTCTTTTAAAAAGATAATACAAAATATGTACTCTACTATGTACTATAAAATAAAATGGCGATTGAAAACTAACCTGTTTAAAATCGGTAAGAACCCATGCTTCTATGATGAAGATAAATGCTTTTTATGCATACGTTCATAATCTTGCGTAATGTTCAATTCAATCCATTATCATTCTGAGACATTTCAAAGTTTCTTCGATCATAATTTCATACGAAAAAGGCAAATCATTGTTTGTCGACAGATTTAGTACTCCAAAGAGTAGCCGTTAAGATTGGGCTTAGATTAACATAACATAATGAAAATTTTATTTTACAAACCGAAACCCCCCAAAAACCTGTGAATAAATGTATCATTGGCAAATATCGACAGCAATTTCTACATTTTTTCCTATGTCAATGTTTATTTCAATACTATCATTACAAATTCTCAATTACCCGTGAAAACTTTCTATAAGTTCTTCACTGGTAAATGCTCAACATTTAAAATACCCGATTGGGTACTTCCCGGACAGTAAACCCATCTTGATTAGGCCGTATGGCCCGTGGAAGATTAACCATTGAATAATAGTGATAATAAATGAAACTTCTTGAGAGACGAGCTGTCTGTTGATATCGAAGACTCTATAATTGAGTTAAATCTTAAATTTAAACCCTTTTAATTTTCATATATCTAGCTCCAAACCGGAGTTGAAATGTGTCGAGTCTAATAAAATGTAAAAGGCTACGATTTCACTTAATATTATCGGATGTCTCCTCTGCCATTCTCGCATGTTGAATAAATGTAGCTGTAATCCCTCAAAGCGTAAGTAATGAGCGTTTTAAGTGTTTTGTGGCTTAATAATATCTTGATATCATCCAAGTGGAAAGCTTCGCTATGCGCCATTAAATATCGCATACACCCGGGGAATACATGTGGTCATTACGTGCGCCTAATAATATTAAAAATATTAAGTTTTTGAGATTGACGCATTTGATGCGATCGGATTGCGCGCGTAGCTGTCATGCAAATTCTACCACCAACAGGAACCATGAAATCATATTTACGATTCCGGCGTAGGGCTTTCTACTAGAGAAATGCAGAAAAGAAAGTGTTGCGGCTTGGACTCTGGCGCACAACACTTTTATTGCCAATAACGTCGTTTCCGGCGGAGATGCATAAACGCATTCTAGCATAAATTGCACGACCAAACTTGTGCATGGTGGCTACGCGACGGCGCACTGCACATTTCGCACACACCATTTCAAGAGATAAAAATGGTAATGAAAACTTCTAAATCAAATTCAACCCCGAAGCTAACGCGTCGTTAAGTGAAAGTGTCTGCACTTTTACGATTTGCTCCGACAGCTTCCTGGGGCGGAGGTTTTCCTTCTTCTAAACACAATTACCGCAAACGGAGAATTAAATATTTCTTTCGCAACACATGTCCCGTGCGCCAGCAACTTCTTCCCGCTCCCAAAGTCGCAGGAAATGTAAATGCACAATTTTCGTTTGCTTTTGCAACCCGCCTGTGCTCGTAAAATCAAATCCATCCATCATCCGTTGCGGGAGTGTGCGGCCTTCAGGTGATGATCATCATTTCAAGTGTAAGAAAATGTTGGAAAATGTTAACATTCTCTTCCTTTCCGCACTGCTCGTTTTTTCCCACCCGTAAAGCGAATCCTTCCTTCTTCCAGAGGCTGGCTTTGCTAGTCAAACCGAGAGCCGAATGCCGGATGAACCGGGTTTTGCTCGCATTTTTGCTTTCCGATTTTGCTTGCGCAAAGTTTTTTTTTGCAAGGCGGTTGAGTGTCGTCCTGATACATTTTCCTCCCCTGCTCTTCCACCGAAGTTTGGTTGGAAAAGTTAAAAAAAAACCAAAACTGTCCGTTAGAACACGGCGGCGACTCAGGTTGCGTCATTCGCCGAGTGACATCGGTGCGCCAGGGGCAGCGAGGAAGAGCGAGAGTCTCTGGGGTGTTGAAAGACGGCAAAAAGAGCGACTTTTGCTAAATTTTATGTGCCCTGGTTCGTGCGTGTGTGTGTGTGTGTGTGTGTGTGATTACACCTGTATGCGGCGTAAGCAGCGGAGATTTATGCGATGGAGAAATGTGTTTTTTTAAATCACCCAAACGAGCATCCGAGTATCATTTTATGGATATTTTGTCCCACCCCAGTTGTATCGGCTTCTCAGCACATACATCACGTTTGACATTTGCTGCTCGCGTTGCCTGAACCGCGATGAAGAGAAGCAGTGTGTTACTAAAATAACGAGCAAATTAGGCAAGCTTGTGCATTTTAAAACACAGAACGATCTTGTGTTTGTGTGTTTGTTGTTTTTGTTTGTTTTATGATTGCGATCAGCTCATCAATCTGCTGGGGCTGGAGCGAGAAAGACAGCAACATTGTTTATATTACATCGCGCTCTCTTTGCGTCGCAAAAATCTGCCACTTTATCGTCCAGTTCATGATTGAATGTGGTTCTTTTGGGTCGGGTTGAAAAGGATCTGGCGTAGAGAGAAACAGGAAGAGAAGCCCTGCAAAGGAACTACGAAATCAAAACAGAAAAGCTGATGTCCACTGTGACTGTGGAAACGCTTGTTAGCAGCGAGATGTGGTAGTAACGCGAGCGGCGAACCGACTGCTTATGTAATGTGAAATGTATTAATTAGCTTCCGTTGTGTGTGTGTGAGAGAGAGAGAGAGAGAAAAGAGAGAGAGAGAGAGAGAGAGAAAAAAAAGAGAGAGAGAGAGAGAGAGAGAAAAAAAAGAGAGAGAGAGAGAGAGATGGGGTGCGTGTGTCTCGTTAGCTTATCGGTAGACGGCGGGTGACGGTGGCAGCACAGGGGCAGCGTACGAATCCCAACGGCGTATTGAGTGCATTCCCTTGACATCATCGTGCTCCCGTTACACCCCCTCTGCTCCTTCCCCTTTCTCTCTTTCCCTTCACTGTCTCTGCTCCCTGGGGGGAGGGTTGCAATAATATGATCAACTGTAAACAGTGTTAACAGAGGAGAGTGTGTGTCATGTTCCACTGGGCGGCGGCTGGCCTGTGGGGCGGCTGCTACTGCTACTGTGTCTCGCTACGTGGGTGGAAGGTTGATCGCGGCACGTCGATTGGTGCACGAAGGTTTTGACGTTGACGAGTGGCTCGACCTTCCTCCGGTTCCTTCCCAACGCAGGCGCGCTCGCCCGTGCTTTGCCGGTTTGTGGTCCGTGCCCTCGCTTTTGCGGTTTTTGTGCTACTGCTTTTAAGACAGACTACTAAAACAGTGTGAGGCAGAGAGATATAGAAAGAGAGAGAAAGAGATAAACACAGCGAGAGAGAGAGAGAGAGAGAGAGAGAGAGAGAAAAAGAGAAAGAGAGAAGAATGTAATAAATAAAGGATGAAAAAGTTTCGATAAGGACCTCCCGAAGTTAAAAAAAACTAGCACATTATCAGCGATTCACTTCTTGTCGTCTAAATATTCTTTCTCTCTGCTCGACTCAATCGCGGACGGCTTAAAGAAAATAACACACCACACCAGGGGTGATATGGGGAAAGCTTCCTCTTCGGTTTGGTACAAGGGAGAAGAGCCGTGTGCGTGGGGTGTGGTTGTGAGAAGACTTATCGGGGCTTAAGTTCTTTCACTCGGGGCAGCTCGAGATATATCGGTCTGATTGTTGTTGGGGAGTGAGACTCGAAGCAATTAGTGATGGGTAAAGTTGGTAAAAAATCGGAGCCGACTCCGATCCGACGCCGAACATGTTGGAACCGGCTCCGCAAGGTAGATCCGGCCAGCATTATGCGGAGCCTTTTGGAATCGTGAGAAGTCGTCCGGAGTCGTCCGGAGTAGTGATGGGAAAAATGTAGTTTTTGTCGGAATCGATTCCGGCTAGCTCCGCAGTTTTCTGGAATCGATTTCGGATAGTTGAATCAGAATCGGTTCCGGAATCGACTCCGGAATCGGCTCCGGAATCGGATTTGGTTCCGGAATCGGCTCCGGAATCGGATTTGACTCCGGAATTGGTTCCGGAATCGAAGTCGGTTCTCGAATCGGAAATGGCTCATAAATTAGAATCGGCTACCAAACGGAGTCA
>KI920110.1:5407-16386 GCA_000473525.2 Anopheles melas | reverse complement strand
GCCAAAACGCCATCGGGTTTTGAATCATTCAATGGCGTTGTTCCTGGTGTTGTCGTCTTCCTCATGTAGTGTAAAATCATCCGAAGTTTAACGAAATTTAACTGTGCGAAATTTAACCCCAGCTCAGGTTTGTTGACGCTCTTTTCCGGCCCGGCTATTTTTATGAACGATATCTCATGGACGGCTGATTTCGAGTTCCGCCATTCCAATCACACCTGTTTCGAGGTTCAAGCACTGAGGCGATTTCGTTTCTTTAGGAAATAGACAGAAGTAGAGGAGGTGTGGTGGGTCTTTTACGCCGCTTCTTTTCCACGTCAGCGGAAATCCACATAGAACAGGTGTGTGTGTGTGTGTGTGTGTGTGTTCGCCGTTTCGGTTAATTGCGCTGTCTATAGTGCACGACCACTGCACCTGAGACCCCGGGCATATATAACCCCCTTCCGCCCTTCTGCAAGTGCGCGTACGAAGATGTGCTGAAATTCCAGCGGGGTAATACAGAGTCAGAGGCACAACGAAAGAGAAGCTGCTGACGCAACACCCACGCCCGCTGTTAGTGGCGCGCGCGCTGTCTTTTTAAATCTATTCCTGCTCCAAAACCTTTCCCACAGGAGGTGGTGCGCTGCGCGTGACAGTGCGGACCGTTGCGGTGGTTTGGTGTGTCAACTTCACGCTGTTGACGAACCTGCCGCCGCTCGCAAGCACTGGCGAACTTTTGGTGCACATCTTCCAAATCGATCGGCTTCCCCTCTTTACGAGAGCTAGAGCGAAGAAGGACAGCCCCGGGTTGGGGGGGGGGGAGGTCTGTCAGTTTACATTATCGACGGGCCCCGGCGGCCCGTCGGTAGAATTTTCCGACAGCCACAACAAAGCAACAAATCTGAGTGAGCTCCGCGTGAGTTGTTTGCACCAGTGTGCGCTTGCACGGTGGTTCCTCTCAGCGCAATGGGGCGGACATTTATGATTTGGGTTTCACTTGACTCGATTTGCATTTATCGTTTGCCTATTTTCATTCTTCGGATGATCTTTCAGCGTGCTCTGGCGATGTTGGAGGTATCCAGATGGCGCCACTGTACCAACAGTTCAAAACATCAAGTTGTTTCGTTTTCCTGCGTTATTTGCTAACATTTCATCAATAATATTTCATATTTTATACGATTTTCTTTCATTGTCGTAGCTTAAACACTGCTAAGATATATCTTATCGTTATTCCATTACCATAGTAGCTGCATTTTTCAGAATCAAATTGAGTATCACTTTTTTATCTGTGGGTATTCTGTATTTTTATTAAGCGTTGTCCTTTAATTTTGTTTAATTTTAGATGTCCTTAGTCGATGAAGATTCCTCTTGTCCGGAATTCTGCTTGGAACCATAATTGTTGACTGGCTGGTCTACGATAACATGTGCAATAAGAATTTGACACAATCCTCTAGATAATTGTCTTATCTCTCAAAGTTATGGATGAAAATAAGGGAAATTTCGGATTTACTCTAACCTGACCTGACTCTAGTAAATCCACTTGCTTTTTAAACATCGGTATACAGCATTTTAGGCCTAATGTCCGTCCTGGAACAACCGTGTGGATTCTTCCTGGACAGATTGCAGTAAAAGGGGGACAGCACATGGTAGCAATTACCTGCACACGGAGTTTGGATTATATTGCACCTACTGTGAAAGAAGTTGACCCACCCGAAAATAGCCGTAACGGCATCAACACCTGGGGAAGGGAGGTCCGGTCCGGTCCGGTGGGATGCGGGTTGGGAAGTCGCAATCACAGGCGTATTTTAATGGAGAGCTATCGGCCGCTCAATATCGAACCTTATTGTCTTCGTTACCCTCGGGTTGGAGATCGGGAGGAAAGACGTGGCACATGCACGCACGAATAAGTTTCGAGGTCAAATGTCAAACGATGCCCATTTTCTTCAATGATGATGAGTGGTTGGGCACTCGGGCACCAACCGGTCCAATGTCAATTGGTGTTTGCGCTGTGTGCTGCGTCTTCATTCATTTACTAATTTCGATACCACACAGAAAAACCTTCCTCACCCAATAGAAGTAGCTACATTAGGAAGTTGCGACTTTTGAGAGCGAGGGAGAGAGAAAAAAAAGAAGCCAACCATATCGCGTGCACATACACACGCCCGGACCAAACTCGTAAACAGAAACAGAAAGTGATTCCATCTTCATCCCCCGTCTTTATGATTATTGTTGGTTGTGTGTGGTGTGTCTCCGCGCCTCGCCAGACGGCGTCATCTTCCGCCTTCCGGTGGGGCCCTCCGCTCTCATTAAAACCGACACACAGTGGAAAAAGAAACCAGTTTCGCACGCGTCTCGTATGACGCTAATCGAGCCGTGGGGTTGCTACCGCTGCTGCTGTTGCTGCTGCTGCTGCGTCAAAGATCGATGACAGCGTTGACCCGAACACGTCAAAACCTTCTTCTAGATCGGGCGAGACACACACAACACACGCGTGCCACGAGTGGCGCGCCCGGCATGCTCGGTTTCGAGAAGGAATTTTGTTTTAGTGTGTGGGTACGCCCTGGTGGATGTGCTCGCGGAGTCATGTTGTCGGGGATGGCAAATGTTGTGTTCCTGTCGGAGGAGATCTGCCCATCCTCTGGCCCAGCCACCCGCAGGTCCTGAAAGTGCCAAAGTTTGCGTTCAATATTGATTTTTCGGGTGCGATTCAGTATCAGAATTGTCGGAGGTCTGGTGCCAGTTTTGCGTCAAAGCTGTGCAATTTTAAACAGGCTCAGCAAGTGAGTGGGAGGGGAAATGGAAATTACCTTTTAACATTATTTTGCCCACCCAACCCCTTGGTTACCATGGCGAGGGGGAGAAGTACTCTCGTTACCACCGATTGATGTAATTGATTTCCATATTTTAATTCCTGTTGCACGACGCACACAACCTGCTGAAGTACCCCTCGTCATGGAATGCTTCAAGCTCTCCAGCGCTCCTATTACCTAAAACTGAGGGCAGTTTCAATTTCGATCGTTGGGGAATTCTCACCGATCTTTGGCAGTGATCAAACCCCAAAATCAGATCCACGGTAGAGGCCAAAGGGACAAGGGAAGATTACGTATGCAAATGTTGTTTACGGGGAAAAAAAGAGCCGGAGAGGTACGGAAGCTTGGGGTGCTATGGGGACCGCTTGATAGCTGTAACCACACTGCGCTTTTAAAATTTCCCATACAATCTACATTGCATTAAAAGACATACAATCTACATCGCAGATAAGGATCATCAACATCGTGTAAAATATACTTTCACTAATACTAATTCTAGAATGATACGGCTTAGCAGTTGTACAAAAAAACCTTCAGAATTTTACGGTACTGCTTCTCAAAAAATTAAAAAAACAGTGCTACTGACTGTTTACAGGTTTTTATGGTGTAATAAATTCGGTGGTACATTTCGGGGCAAATTAGACTTCTCTATGACGTTTGATAAGGTTTTTGGTTTTGCGCATTGCGTAATGATTGTAAATTGTATTCCATACATGAATGAGAAGTATAATAATTGGTTCTAGAGTCAAAACGATGCTAAAACCAATATACCCGTACAATACAGAGTTTTCCAAATCACTTTCGAATCTGCTCATAATTATTCACCACCTCCAAAATGTTTTCAACAGCTGTCAAATGGTGTATTTGTGCTTCAAAATGAAATTTCAGTTTCAAAACTTGTTTTTCAACACATAACAAAGTTTGACATAACTGTCAAACTCAATCCAGCTTGAGTCGTATTGAATATCATGCTGAAGAAATTAGAAAATTATGATGATGAAAATGAAACATTACATTGATGTGGATTAACATCTTGCACGCGATGAATAACAACGTTTACATTCGAAACTGATTTGGAAAACCCTGTAATTATCTAATTGGCAGCAGCTACGGATGAAGCGAATCACTTACAAAATTCAGGGCTTTATGAGAGACTAGCAATTATAACAATTTTTTTTTGTTGATGGTGGTATTAATATCAGGCCCGCAACTAAGATCTCTCTGTTTGTCAAAAAATATCGCTTGTAATGACAGCAGGCCGTTTTTGTGACGTATCTGTAACGTCATACAGTAGGCTATGACATCTAGTACATATACTGTATTCGTTACATTACTGATTTTATTTTTGTACAATTTACTATTTTTTTTGGAAAATGTCAAAATACGCGCCAAACATTCATCATTAGCGGGAAGTGCTACTTTTATTTTTCAGTGCGAATAAGAGCCATATTTGTGGTGCTTTTAGATTTATTCGTTATGCGAAAGACGACACACGCGATATCAAACTAGTTATGGCTACTGTCGAAATGATTTTATCTGATGCACTAGTGTCCTGACCCATTTTTACATGATATTCTGAGTCAGTTTTCAATGTGAACATTATTATTCACCGCTTTGGCGATGTTATTAAACCACTGTGATGAATTATATTTGTGACAGATGTTGAAAAACATCCCACGAGAGGTAATTAATAGTGAACAGAATTGGCTCACCTCACTTCGAACCCCCTGTGTTTCCATTCTAAATAAAGCTTTATTTTTTGGAAGTTTAAAATAAGAGATGCATTCCACGGTGACAGTTGTGCCCCACACTCCCATACAACGTACTCTAGTGTGAGAGAGTTTCCACCGGCAGAACCGGTTGTAAGCTCCCCACGGAAGAACGTATGGTAATAATGGTATGTGATACGGTGTGCCCCGGACGATCTGCCATCGTCATCAGTGTGTCCCTTACGGTGTGTTCACGCGGCACTCGGGATAAAGCCGGAGCGATAAACTACCCACCAGACTGTCGGCGGGGATTGTATGAGCTGTGCTTAATTGATCCTTTTCGGTATCGGGAAAACAGCGCGTTTGCTACACTCGACATCGACGACTGCTCAAGCTTTCCAGCATCCTGTCTGTGGCGGTTGCTGGCGGTGGTTAGAGCATCGTTAGCCGAAAGTAAATATTCGGAGTGCGTTGTGTTCTTTTCCTTGCCGGAAACTGCTTGGCGACCCCGTTGGCACCAATAAGGCGACCCCGTCGGCCTGTCGATAAGAGGCGTAGCGTGTATGTGTGTGTGTGTGAGTGTGACTGTGCATCTGTGGGCGTTTATTCACCGAAAGCTTAGAAAAACAACACTTGAAACCATCATCATCGCCGTCCCCCCCGACACTTGAGAACAAATTGAAACAAACAAATATATCAGTAGCTCCCGAGGTGTGTGTTTGTATACGAGTTGATCCTTGAAAAGTCTTGGAAAAGGCCCTGAACCCCGGATGTGGAGGAAATAATGTTTCGCATAAAACACACACACACATGCGTTAGGAGAGTGCAACTCTGGAGAGGGTGAAGCGCGCGGGTCAAGTAGTAGTTGCGTTGGATACGCTTTCCATTGCACCCAATGAGTACTGTTGAGTCGAACTCGACCGTCACATTTCTCGGCAGGTCTCGGGCTGTTCTGAGGTGTGTGGAGCGTTCTTGTTGGAGTGTATTACTATTCAGGTTTTTCTATTTCCTCTCCCGTCATTCAGTTTACTTATTCCATTTTGACCTTTGCTCTTTTCTATTTCACAGACTTGACGCGGGAGTTGTTTGCCCAAGGATTCGTTCCTCAGAAAACAAAACCTGCTCAACGCCACGACGACAACGATAAGGTGCTCTAGCGAGAAGCGACCCACCAGTGCGTGTGTGTGTGCTCGCGTGACGTCACTAAAGCACGACACAGCACTTTCTCTGGACGTGTAATACCGGTCAGAATTCCGTTCCGTCAGGATGGACCACGCGGTGCATGCCGCCCGCGGCCGGCCGTGGAATAAGCTGCGCTTCGAGAACAACGAACTGGAGAATCTGTACCAGCGCTACACGCTCAAGCTGCAGCGCTTCTCCGTCACCGGCGTGGTGGCGCTAGTGGTCATCCTGTGCGGCGTCATGGGTGGACTTAGTTTAGGCTACAATCAAGCACCGACCCTGCATGTAAGTAGTACCTAGGGAGTAGTGTTGTGCTTCATGAATCTGTCGTAACGATTCGTTCATATGAATCTTCAGGTATGAGTAATGTAATTTGAATCTTGAATCGAATTTTCAAAGATTCATGAATCTCTGAGTATTTATTGTTCCTGATTTAAGATTGTCCAGATTCATGAATCTTTAAAGATCCAAGATTCTAGCCATTGTAGCATGCATCTTCATAAATATCAAGCATTAATTCAAAGCTGTACAAGGTGTATATATTCAGTTAGTATTTTAGTATAACAACAAGATTAAAACATTCACTCATTAGTTAAAGGTGGCATCAAAATGGCCCTCAACATCGTTATTTGCTAAGCTTGCGAAATATTCGGAGATCCCTGCCCCAGATAGTCGATGTTTGAATAAGTAAAAGTTAGCGTCTGAGTATGGAAATTCAAACATGTGTTTGAAAAATCGTTGGAGTAGGATACATCATTTCTCGCAAGATAGAATATTTATGAATCTCAAGAGATTCATGAACATTCAAAACGTTAACGATTGCAGCATACGTGTAGATGTGAAGCATTGGTCATTTATACAGGGGTTCGCGAGTCAATTTCCAATGTCTACAATATTTTTCATTGATTGCGAGATGTTTTTCAACAAATGTTTTGTCAAATGTTTTATCTGCATCTTCTTCTTCTTCTTTGGCACAACAACCGGTGTCGGTCAAGGCCTGCTTGTATCCACTAGAGAAGTGAGCTTGGCTTTCAGTGACTTATTGTTACCATAGCAGGATAGTCAGTCCTACGTATGCGGACACGGTCTATTCGGGACTTGAACCCATGACGGGCATGTTGTTACGTCGTACGAGTTGACGACTGTACCACCAGACCGGCCCAACTAATAAGATGATAAGAGATTATTAATAATAAGACCAATTTATTTGCATCACAATAATGTTTTACTTCTACCACATGATTTTCAACACGTCTCAAGCTGGATTGAGTTTGACAGTTTTTTATGTGGTGAAAATTGTGTGTAAGAATTGAAATTTTATTTTGATGTAAATACACCATTTGGCAGCTGTTGTAAATCATCTTGGAATTGGTGAACAATGATGAATGACAATAGTCTGAAAAACGCAACAAAATATAGGTAAACTCTTTGGACAGAGCTTCATGGATCTTCAGAGATTCCAGAATCCTTAGAGATTAATCAGCCATACCAGTGAACTCGTTCGTCGCGATCCATCATTTGGATTGTTATGACATTAATGTTTTTGTTGTTGCCAAAGTTGCCAGATTATTGTATTTCGTTTTGTGTGATTTTACCACTCTAAACAAATTATAAATGAATTATATTCAATTTGCCATTGATGATGACGAGCAAGAAGAACAACTATTGTTGAAGAATATCCTTAGATCATTTAAAAACGAATCAGATCTTTGTTTTGCAACTACCTGATTAAACGTAAGTGCACTCTCAATATTTGAGTTTTTGATTCAAAGATTCATTTCGCCTGAATGTGAATCAGTTTTTGCCCATCTCTACTTGGGAAAGGTTTTTTTTTGTGTAGATGAGATATCCTCTACTCCCCGTGCCATCTTGAGCGGAGGGAGGTGACTGTGATGACGCCACACGGGTGTTTGTTCTTTGTTGACATCCTCTTGGTGGAGGTTTCGCAAACAAGGTAGCCGTTTTTTGTTTGAATCGCGCACTGTCTACTGCGTGCAAACAACATTACGGACGCGGCCATTGTACTGGCAAAAACAAACACTCGAATATAGTGGCGTGTTGTGGTTGAGAGAAAAAAAACTATGAAAAAAAACGCACACATTAAAATTGCCCATCTAATGCCCTATCTCTCTCTCCCTCTCTCTGGGTCTTTCTCGTTACAGAATGTATTTAACACGTTCATGTGCCTGCTGTTCACCGTGGTGCTGGGTCTGCTGCAGTTCCGGCTAATCCGCGACTCCCACCTGCCGTACCTGTGCTACGGCATCCTGTTCTTTACAGCCGCCTTCTGCTTCATCTCGATGCCGACGGTCGGCATCGTGTTCCCGGTGGACACGCGCGAGGTAATGGCCGAGGGCGTCTGGCAGATCGTGTTCGTCATCTTCCTGTCGTACGCGATGATGCCGCTGCAGATCTGGGAGGCCGCCCTGTTCGGGCTGATCCTTCCGTCGATCCACGTCGGCCTGACCGGGTACAATATCTACACCGGCAACTTCCAGTATCTCGCCTACCAGCAGGTGTGTGCTTTGGCGCTCCCTTGCAATTGCGCTCGAGTACTAACTACCATTCTGCCATTCTGTTTTTGTTTTTTTCAGCTGGCTGCAAACATGGTCATCTTTGTGGGCGTCAATGTGGCCGGGTTCGTGGTGAACGTGATGATGGAGCGGGCCCAGCGGCGCGCATTCCTCGACACGCGCAACTGCATTGCGGCCCGGCTCGAGATGGAGGACGAGAACGAGAAGCTCGAGCGGCTGCTGCTGTCCGTGCTGCCGCAGCACGTCGCTATGGAGATGAAGAACGACATCCTGTCGCCGGTCGAGGGCCAGTTCCACAAGATCTACATCCAGAAGCACGAGAACGTGAGCATCCTGTTCGCGGACATCGTCGGCTTCACCGTGCTGGCGTCCCAGTGCAGCGCGCAGGAGCTGGTGCGGCTGCTGAACGAGCTGTTCGGCCGGTTCGACCAGCTGGCGCACGACAACCACTGTTTGCGGATCAAGATACTGGGCGACTGTTACTACTGCGTGTCGGGCATACCGGACCCGCGGGCCGACCACGCACGGTGCGCAGTCGAGATGGGGCTGGACATGATCGACGCGATCGCGTCGGTGGTGGAGCAGACGGACGTGATACTGAACATGCGCGTCGGCATCCATTCCGGGCGCGTCCTGTGCGGTGTGCTTGGGCTGCGCAAGTGGCAGTTCGACGTCTGGTCGAACGATGTGACGCTCGCGAACCACATGGAGAGTGGCGGTGAGCCGGGCCGGGTGCACGTGACGCGCGCCACGCTCGATGCGCTCGGCGGCGAGTACGAGGTGGAGGCGGGCCACGGCGACACGCGCGACTCGTACCTGCGGGACAACGAGATCGATACGTACTTCATTGTACCGCCTGCTCACCGGCGCAAGGTAAACGGGAGGAATTGGGTGAGTAGAGCGGTTTAGGTTCTCACTAATGCGAGCTTTTTTTCGTCCCTGCGCAGCCCCTCATGCTCAACACGCTCGGCGTACGGTCGGCACTGGGAGCGGCCAACCGGCGCAAGCTGTCCTTCCGCAACGTGTCCAACGTGGTGGTGCAGCTGCTGCACACAATCAAATACTCCGTGCCGGTGCCGTTCTCGCACATGGCCACCGGCGGTCCAGGTTCGCCCTACCCCAGCACGAGCGGTGGCCCTGGCGGCCCCGGTGCTGGTGGGGCCGGTTGCAGCGGTAGTGGCGGCGCCGGCTCGAGCAGTGCCGGCGGTGGTGGACTATTTCTCGACAAGAATGCGCGCAAGGTAATGCAGAGTTTTGCGGTAGCGTTTGGTTTGTTGTTTTTGCCGTTTCAAACGTTCTTCCATTTTAGCGTTCTGCACAGCCGTGTGTAACCGTGTTGCGTGTTCCGGAGTTTTCAGTAATGTCCTGGTACCCTCGTGGAACCGTTCCGTTTCTTCCCTCCAATATACATGTTTATATGACACACCCGGACACGTGGTTTCCCTTTAATCTCGGCCCCAACAAAATCGCCACCCGAAAATCCCACTCTGGCTGGCGAGATGATAAAGAGCGAAGAGCGCTTCGCCACTTCGGAATAGCTCCAAATCCCGTCATACAAAATCTTACCGTTTTCCGTCTGTTGTACATAACAATTCAGTTCGCATGTTTGTTTCGAACGTGTGTTTGTGTGTGTTTGTATCTGTACGTCTCTGTCTATGTGTCCGTGTGTGTGTGTGTGTGTTTGTGTATCTTTAGTGGTATCAAAATCCTTGATTGTGTAGAACCGTCCTTGTGCGCCTCTCCCGTATTCGATGTTGTACCGTGGCGTCCATCGTTCCGTTTCCGTTTGGTGGAATACACACACATTCAATTGTAACCCGAATGCTCCGAATTTGATTTGTGCTCACCAAAAAGCCCCCTCCCCCTATTTCCCGCTCTCCTCTATCTCTCCGACACTGCTCCCTGATTGTAAATATTGTATTATGTTTATTGCTTTTTCTTTCTCTTCTCTTTAATTTTAGGATCCGGTAAGTTCCGGCAAATTTTGTTTGTCATATACTCTGTAAATCGTAGCAAAGCGTCATCCTTTTCGATTGCTTTCACCGATACACTCCTCCCCTCAGTTCCCTCCTTTCCCATCATTGCTGGTAACAGAAAAAAATAACATAAAACACGCATACACACACAACATGCGCGGGATTTTTCATGAAACTGCTCAGTGCTGCAAAATGTCACTGTCAATATCATACAAAAATCTAACTGAAACAAAATCCATGTCACTGTCACGTACTCATTAAAGATGAATAGAGGTGATACTCAAAACGATTGGTGTGACAAAACATGCTTCGTGACATTTTTGTGATCATCGCTTGGTCAGTCACTAAGTAATGACTTTTTTACTGTGATCAGTTCTGCAAACTGTCACTGACATAGTCATGACAAATTTTGGCAGAATCCAAATCATGTCAGCGTCACGAGGTCTACTGTGATAATCAGAGGTGAGACTCAAACAGCTGGTGCGACCATCACATGCTTGGTGATATTGTGTGCACTCATGGTCAGTAACTTGGTCGTGACATTTTCAGTTCGTGAACATCACGATAGTCATGGGAGTAGTTCTTCTTCTTCTTCTTTGGCACAACAACCGCCGTCGGTCAAGGCCTGCCTGTACCCACTAGTGAAGTGAGCTTGGCTTTCAGTGACTTATTGTTACCATAGTAGGATAGTCAGTCCTACGTATGGGGACGCGGTCTATCCGGGACTTGAACCCATGACGGGCATGTTGTTAATGTCGTACGAGTTGACGACTGTACCACCAGACCGGCCCA
>KI920109.1:0-13395 GCA_000473525.2 Anopheles melas | reverse complement strand
AGAGAGAAAGAGAGAGATCGGAGGCCTTTTTCACGTTTGTTCCGGACTTTACCGGTGAAGGCTGCCCGATTTAACGGGCAAAGGCGGATAAAAGCTTCACCAAAAGCGGCGGAACATCACAACTCAACATACACACACACACATCTTGGGCCTTTCTGCTGAAAAGATGGAACCTTTTTGAAAATACCCTTAACTTGGGGATTTCCCCGGGTTCAGCAGTGAACCGTGTACACCGTGTGTTGTTTCCACAACGCAATGCACTTACAACTCTTCTCCGCCAGCCACGCAGACACACACAAACAAACTGCAGGGATAAACACTAAAATGGGTTACAGTGTGTAGCGTAGTTCCATATCCATGCTCTCAACCACTTGAGCTGAACCAAAAACCTTCCGAAAGTGAAGTGCCTTTAAAGGGGACCGAGCCGCTTACTTTCCCCCAAGACGATGAGGGGTTTTATAAACCCCCTTCCGAATCCTTTAATACGATTCACCAAACCCGCCACCCCCGAAACCGACAAAGTCAAAGCACTCGCTGCTCTTCACTCAAACAAGCCGAGAGCCGAAGCCGGTTAAAAGCATCTTTAACTCGTGCCGCCGCTACCTCACGCAATGTAATCCATCGAAAATGCGATTGGTCAAGCACGGATCAGCGCTGGGTTGCGGGCTTTAAACGATATTTTTAATGGAATTTCAAAGACTAGCGGGCGTGAAATTGCCACGCAAGCGTGAGATGTTTCTTTGCAGATGGAAAATTTCTTTTCTCTCTCTGTCTGGGCCTCTTTGAGTAAAGCGAGTTGACTTACCGTTGATATAAATCTGACTCTATATAAACGAAAGCAAAAATGAATCTTAAAGACGCCGAATGAAGTAACTTCCAAAACATCACATGAAAATCAATGCTTCAAACGACTCTATTATAGCCGGCAATAGCTTGGTCGCATTCATTCAACCTCGTAAAGTACCGTGCCCGATACACCCGATTGATGTATGCGATGAAGATAAGGTGCATTGACGTGACAAGCCTTAATCTTGATCGATAGCTTAGCGAATTGACGAATCGATCCTGCTCCATTCTGCTGGCACTGATCCAGCTGCCCGTCGTTTGGATAGAAATTTGTTTTCGGGCTGACAAGTATCAGAGTAGAGTAGAGTTGATTACGCTATAGGCAGTAAAGAACAGTGGCATATTTTTCAAATAGAAAGTCTGTTACGCCTAAATGTATGCAAAGCTCATTCCAAACTCCTGAAAGTATGCAAGGCTATGCCTTGTTTTCATATAGGATGTTCTACATAAACTTTGTTCGTTTATTACATTTATGTCGTTTACGCTTGATTTAATGTAGTATGATTAACGTTTAACGTTAATTAATTAACTAATAATTTACTTAAAACTAAAACTTATCTTGAAAATAAGTTGACATAGTTGTAATGATATAGTTATGAAGGACTAGAATCATGCCTACGTAATACCTCTACACACGGAACGTATAAGGAAGCTGCTTCGTATGACACAACTTCAGAGCAAGTTCACCTAAAGCCAAAGCCAAATGGACCTTCTCTTCACTGGTCACTCACGGCACCATTGCACTTTGCAACAAAGTACCTGTACAACTTGTCCAGAAAATCTCAACCTACCCCCGCTCACTGAACACTCAACCCGTACGGTGCGTTCTCGTTCTATCGTGTGTCTGTGTCAAGCATAATGGGGTCATTCTTCGGTGCACCGACATTACCGCCGGCTTCACCATCATTGACTCGCCTCACTCGCGGAACCGATTCTCATTAGCTATGCAAGTAATAAACGTGATCCTTTTCCTAATGACATCGTTATCAAATTCATAACAATACTTGACACGGCGTGTCAGGACGTCATACGGTACCGGTAAGTGTAGTCTACCGGTGCCGTAGCGTGACAAAGTTAAGTACGCTTGGACACCGACACACACACACACACACAGACGCACACATACAAGCCTTTGGAAGTGGTGCAACACCGATTCACCCGACCCGTGTTGGACGTGAATTGGAAAATTCATGACCCTGTTATCACTCTTCCAGCCATACCTAAGGGTGGAAGAAGAGGGACAGGGGAAGGGTCGGTGGCAGGAGAACAAAATACACTTCCCGATCCCGGGCTTTCTAGGCCAAGATGTTGACGATGCTCAATCATAATTGGACCGTTGGCGCAGCATCCGCAAACGTAGGCATTCAGGTAAAACTCTCTCTCTCTCTAGCCGCCATCACTCGATGCGCTTTCGCCCCCGGCGACACACAAAAGGGTGTCAATTTGTTGCACATTATTCTCAGCTGCATCTGCCGTCGGCGTACAGTACAGTGTAACGACGCACTCGAATGGCAGGCAGTTGAGATGGTGCTCTAACGAAAAAGACACAACAGATTTTGATTGTTTCGATTGAGAGCGCTTCGCAATGATTACCTTGGTTTCGTCGCTTACGGAGGGAAAGGTTTTGATTTTGCAGGAGATGGAATTGATTTTGAATTTTAAGGTCATTAAATAGAGGTAGAGTTATTTACCAAACCGTTAAAATTAATATTGATAATAACCAAATTATTCTGTCAAAACAGGAGTTATTCAAAACAGTAATTTAAAGCTGTGATGAAGAGCTCATAGAGTAAGTGTCATAATTCATGACTTTACCGATACAGATGTAGAAATGAGTTGATACATGATAAAATTACACATCCAAGTGCTTCAATCTAGTAAAATTTTAATTTACAATACGTATTTCCGACGAAGAAAAAACGATTGAAACTAAACATCAAGAAAATAACATGTATTGCATACATCTAGGCGCTCGGCATCCTTTGACCTATAATGTCGCTGTAAAAATACACTATTTCAATAATTATCTTGCATCGTCTCCGATCAATGTAATAAGGCGTTTTAACATCTAAATTAAATCATGTTATTCTATTATTAATGGGAACTTCTTTATTAGAAAATATGAATCCGAAGTTTGATGCGGATAGAATAAAAAGTAAAAACCTTGCATCACTCCTCGGTGGATTCTTTTCACTTTCTTTTACATCTTAAACCTTGTTTTTTATTGCTACCAAAGAGCACATCCTATTCCATCTTTACGCCAACAGCACACACCTTACTTGCTGTTGCCTTTATTTGCTCAGTCAAGTGAGATTAAATCCGAATCTATCATTTTTTGGCGAGCCCTCCTTTTCAACAGGGAAACAAGTTTTCACTGCAAAAGTGGCCAACCGTTCCCCACCCAGCACGGCATACCGATCGATCGTCATTTGCACTGTCCACATGTGTGAAGCTAGCCGTCATAAACAGCCCTTGCCGCGAGTCCTTTACCACCCCTTTCCATCGACTGGCGCTGACCCTTTTCAATGGGGCAAGGAGAGTGCTAAAAACTTGCACCACCGTTGCCGGATTTTACCAGTCCAGCTGGCTCGGGGGAATGGGGAAAAACCACGGGAATCAACTGGAAACTCCCTTGAGTGCTCATCCAAAATCAAGGAGCTCCCCTCGCTTTCCAAGCTGCTCTACTGACAACCCTTGGCTGGTTGAGAGTGGGTGAGCTTTTTCCCCCACGCGAACGTGCTGGAGCGGGATGCTAGCGATGAAGATTTATGTTTGACTAACGATTTCCCTCGCAAACATCGTACCAGCTCAGCCAGCAGAACCAGAAGTAGTAGCAGTAGCAGCAGTTGTAAAGGAGTAGAACACTAGACGACGGATCATCCGGGGCTGTCGAAGCCTTGACGAGTGTCGACGATGCTCTCGGGAAGGGCTGATTTACAGCCCGGTCATAAATCATGGAAATTATTTCAGCAAAACTGAAAATCTACCCCGTCGAAAAAGGCTCCGGTTCGTTTTTTGGTGGCAGCGGATGTGAATGAAGTTGGAAAGTAAGAGTGAGCGAGACAGCAAGAGAGAGAGAGAGAGAGAGAGAGAGAGCGGTGAGAAGTCGAGTGGAGTCAAATAGCGAACAAGAGGCATGTATTAAGATGGTCAAGTGGACCCAGACAAGCGTTAGATCAAGATAGTAACGAGATGAAGTGGTAGTGCCGCTTGGCTGAACAGTGTGTGTGTGTGTGCTGCTATGCAATTTGATGTATGTAGATGCAGAATGCACATTGCAATCAACACGAACCTAATTAATGTAGCATTTTTTGCTTTTTTTTATTTATAATTTGTTATAAATCAGTAGTCAGGACAATGAAAAAGTAAATAGATAGTAAAATTGGCAAATTGTTAAATGAAAATTAAAAACAACCAATAATAATGCATAAACACTAGCGTTTTGAAGCTATTGTATGTGCAGAACATGTAATTGATAACCATCGAGCCACAGCTACTCACCAACGCAGCATTGCCTACATTTAGGAGCAATCGAAAGATAGCATATCGTTAATTTAATACCACTCAAAGCAGTGCAGAATGATTTTGTAACCTACACACTTGGTTCAATCTATATCATACCCCAAAACAACCCACCACACAACTTCCGAATTCCATCGCTCATTACCAACCAATTGCAGTGCTAATATTTACTCACCGCACCGATGATTAACCGATTTCCACCGGCAACAGCGCGCACGTGAGTGTATCAAAATCCCGTTTTGCACTTCGTTTTGATTTTGCTGGTTTCTCATTCCATGCACACATGCACCGTGCGCGTACTTGATGAATTAACAAAACCAAACAAAACCTGCACTCATGCATCGTTCTTTGCATCAACCCCGTTGGTGGGAGGCCCTTTGAAGGCCGAAACCACACTGAAACTATTGTGTGAATTTGTGTGCTGCGCTAAAGAATACACAGAAAACCCTATAATGCCAGCCTCGATAAACACGGTAGCAATGCAAACCGCACACAGGGAGTGAGGAAAGCGTTTTTGCACAATCGAGTTGTGGTATAAATAGGAAAAGCATTAGTGAAATGATGCTATGGGAGCGGCAGCAGTGGGACGCATTGTTCCAGTAAAACCACGAAAAGTAAACACTAATCTGCGGGACCATTCCATCAACTGGTTTTGACCATACCATATTGGTTTCGTGTATCAAATATCGATCGACAGTTGTTTGGGAGTGCAATGTTCAGCGTGCTCATTTTTGTAACGCATCTGTGGTACATGCTTTTGAGAACAATTTTTAATGTAATGACGCACCAACAACTACATTATTAATCCAACAAAAAATATTCTGAGGTTAAAAAAAGGTTGAAAATATTCTGAGCTCAGAGCTGAATTTAATACGAAATTCTTATTACTTTATTTAAATTACAACAGGTACTCAACCTACAGCTCTGCAAAAGCTTTGTATCACACTGAACATCATTTCATCTCATATGTTCATCATTTGTTCATTTGTTGTGATTATTTTCAGTTATTATTACAACGCTGAATCAGCTTTTTAATTAAATTTAAAGGAAATTTATTAAACGTGCATGCTGTACATACACATTATGAAAACGAGCGAGAGATACTAATCATAACTGGCAGTAAATTGCATGCAAACTTATCTGTACAAACTACAGCGCCTACATATATGCAAACCACACAACAATGAACGTATTTTTAGCAGGAAAAAAGAACCGACCCACTCTTTTGTCAAATCAAATAGCATTTGATTGATTTATTATAACAATCACGATTTACACATTCCGTTTCGAATTTGCAGCCTGTTTTCCGTTTACTCACACGCCGCTTATCCACAATATCGAGAATGGGATTTTAATTGATTGATAAATGGAGAGTGAAAGGCGTAGTGGCACACACACGCCTTCCTTGTCACTATTGATAAAGGGTGATTGTGCTTGTCTGTGTGTGTGTGTGTGTGTGTGTGTGTGAGTGAGAGAGAGAAAAAATTATTTCAATCAACAACTCAATCAAACATGAATTAGTGTCCGGGGGTTTTTTGTGAATTGTTCATAAATTTAATTTAAATCATTCAACAGGAAATGTTGTCACATTTTAATGCTTGTTTTTTCTTCAGATTTTTCATTGTTTAAAATTACTGTACGCCCATTTATCACATTTATTCCATAGCAATTAAATTAATTTCCAGCCCAAGCATAAGCCATGGTTATACACGAACGAGGAGATCCGATCATCATCCACGTTTAAAAATATTTAAAATCAACACCATTGCCACGTCACCAGAATATTGTGATATTATCCCATCAACGCATTGCCAAGAAGTTTGAAGTGATAAAAATTCGACCTACATTTCCGAGTTTCCCACACAGAGCGAGTGACACATTGTGTGACGGCCCTTGTTTGGCCGCTTTCTTCAGCCACAGTTTCAACCCCAACCCACGCCATTGCTTTGGCTTATCAAAATGCAGAAGGCAACATTTGACAACTCACTTTTTACGACTTTGTTGCACAACTCGGGCGTTCGGCCAAGTCGAGTAGTGTGCAGCGCTCGGGTTTTTTGTGTGCAATTTGCAAATTTCACGACAAGGTCCGCTCAAGAGTTTGCTGGCGCGAAAAGTTTTCCGCTTTCGGTGAAGCATGAATGGGAAAAGAAAAGTGAAAAACCTTTCCCCTTTTTGCGTCCGGGTACGGTTTCGTCCAGTGTCCGATTGAGCAAACAGGACACACAGAAAGCAGTGCAAAACGGAAACAAACGAAACAAAAACGAAACTAGTAGCAAATAAAAATATTTAAAAAAAACACACACACACACAGCAAAAACTCTTCTGGCCGCTCACTAAAATGGCCTTGGTAACATTCTGCACCAGTTCGATAGCCCGTGTCATGTGCTCGGGTGCACAAGTGCTGAAAGCAAAGACCTGCCACAATCTTGGGCCAACGATCAGTGCGCCAAACTCCCGGCCAAACTGTCCCACTCTCCACTCCACTATCATCATCCAAAACTGGAGCTGAAAATTCGTTCACTGTCGTGTTGTCTGCCTTCAGACTTTGCACTTTGTTTCAAACTTTCTGCATTGCGTTCACGACGCTGGCGAAAGGCGAGGAAATTTGACTTTGCGAGAATATTTACCAGCCGTAAAGCACCGAACAAGCCGCAACCCACATGCAAACAAACACTTTCCATGGGCTTTTGAAAAAATACAACCCACACACACACACCCGCGCGCACTTGGACAGTGGAATACATTCACTGGAAACGGATTACGTACCAGCCCATGTGTGCTCATGTTTCTTTCCGGGAAAGATGTTTCAAAAACACGGCTCCCACGGTTGGTGTACCATCTGCTGCCGCTGCATTTGCCGATGACAAGAAGCTGTCACTTTACACAACTTTAGTCCACCGAAAGCGTGTATTTTAGCGACAAAACACTCGGCGTGTAACGGTATGGGCATAGTGCCGGGTACAGCTGCAGCACATTGCTGTGGGTCTTTTTCCAGCCTGCCACCAGTGATTCGACTGAGAAAGTGATACAGGAATGCAATGTTACGATGGTGTTTCTTTGAATGGAACTTTAGTTTTTCTTTTTTTGCACCCAAAGAAGATAAGCATAAATTGTTGATGTTTTGCATGTTTTTGGTTTACACATGTAGAGCGTTGCAGGGTACTGTTGGTACGAAATTACTGCGAATTACCTTCACTAAATGATGGCTGTATAAAAAAGTATTTCTTTTCAAAAATATTGGGTTAAACTAAATTTCATTTTTCATTAAAACTAGTACAAGCATGTAATGAAATTGCATACCTTCAGGCGCATTGGCGAAAGGTAGAAAGGTAATAAATCCCGTATCACTGAGAGTAACCCACGATACATTGCATTTAACAATAAAATAGATCGGTAGTCACAATGATTGATTGAATAGAGTGTTCTAGTTTCTGTGCAATAGTTGAGATAACGTACACTAAAAGGAGTGTTTGAAACTGTAGCATCATTCAGATACAATTGAACTGAATTCTCCGTTGCCTGAATTCTACAAACATGACATTCATCTGACGTAAAACCAATCTCCAATAATCAATTAATATCTTCCGACAGAGCACGTGAGACCAAGCAGTATACAATGCCTACCGTCTACTATACCATACATAGTTTGTACCACGCTAACAACCAAGTACTCTAACCATTTTGCTATTCCAAAAGCTCTAACAAGCTCTTGCGGTGCTTTGTCAACCACCGGTAAGCCAATCATAAATACCAACATCCTGCAAACGAGGTTCAAATGCAAAGGTTTAATCGTACCGAGCAGCACAAGACAAAATAGAGCAAAAAAGCTATTATTTTCGATCTAAAAGAATCAGCAAGTTGTGCGATAGTGTCACTAGGAGCAGTCATCCTTGCCGTACCCTTTCCGTCGCTTGTTCCACATCAATAAATAATGAAAAGAAATGATTGCTATTCATTGCACGATACAAACCGTCTGACAGGAAGGTTGACAGGTTCCAGTTTTTGTTTTTTTTTTTTGCCATTCCAATGTTTTGCTGATTGATTGCACAAAGGTCCTGTCGTGATGGAACAATCAATCGTTTGCTCGAACCGTACTGCTCACCAAATGAGTAAAAACTAATCTAATTGAGCCTCTCCCGTCGAGAGTAAGCTTTTCCAGTGACGTGAACCGTAATAAATTGCAAATCAGTGACAAACAGAAGCTAAAATATGTTCCCAGATGGTGGATTTGTCGATTTTTGTACCAAAAACCTGTAAGATCGACACCGACTAAACAAGCAAGCGGATGGATTAACCATCTGTCAACGACTAAACGGTTTGTCATTTCACGTGCGATTGGATTGAAAGAAGAGGCAGAGAAATAAAGAGCAAAAAAAAAAACGGCGCACCCAATTAATTCAACCGGATGGAAGAAAACGATCATGAATCAATTGCACCATCGAGTCGGCTGATTAAACTATCTTACCATCTTACTCGCTGATTGGTTGGCATGATAAATGCACCCCTGGCACGGGACCACCACCGAGCGTCATTTCGTTACATTGGAGCTGGTACTGTTCCCTTTGCTCATTCCTTTTCCATATTCCGGTGCTTTCAAAAACGGTGCGCCCGGATATTAGCATTAGCAGTGCAGCGCAAACGAATGCATTTCTTTCGATTGAATGAGCTTCAATGCAGCACGAATCAATGGACCGAATTGATGGGGAGGGGGGGGGAAGAAAAATGCTGCATAACCTAACGAAAAAGCTTAATTAAACGCTCAATCAGCCTCACATCGGGGTTCGCTTTTCAAAAACAAATATCCGGCATTGGCCGGTGTTTTATTTCCGCCTGAAAGTATGCACCTCCCAACCTGCCACTACCCATACATGCTAGAAAGCGTTTCTAAAGCTACCAAACAACAAGCTGCAGATTCAAACCCCCCCATCAGCACACGAACGTGCTAAACATTTTCCTACTCTATAGCACCCCTTTTTTGGTTCAGGAGGAGCACAACATCAAGAAGCTATAAATATAAATACTGTGTGTGGTTGTGTGTGTGTGTGTGCCACATCGGTGGCATACACAGGAGTAGTGAATAATAAACAAACAACTTTCCTGCCCGATAATGGACACATAATAACCGTATCTCGAGCACCGAATCATCAAGTTCCAATGACACTCTCCCCTAACACTAGGCAGTAGTAGAAGCAACACGTGCACTAGACTCTTCACTTATTACCAAAACATACATGAACCAATGTGATTTCGAGCACGATTGAAATGCCTCTCCGCGATTGGGTGGGGCGGTCGATGACGTTCCCGGTACGATCTCATTTCCTTTCTCGGGATGAAAAAAAAGGATTGTACAGCAAACGAGCTGTCTCGCCCTGGTCTCCTATGTCCTTGCCCGTGCCCAACCTTATCGGGATGCAATTTTCTTTGCAAAAGGAAATGGAGACTTGCAGAAATTCATAATTAAAATCGTTCCGTTTCCACCTTTATCGGCGATTGCGTCGGAGGAATGCTGCTCACGCTACGGTCGAGCTCACCGCGCCCACCGCGCTCCTCCTCCGTGGACGATCCATCCAGCTCGGAGGTAACCGTTTGCTGGCCGAGGGAGTAGATGCTTGCCTGGCTCGAGCCGATACTGGCGTCGTTCTCCAGCGGTCGGGCGTCACCTGTCGGGGTGTGCTTCACCGAGGTGCGCATCATCAGCGCTAGCGGGGCCATCGAACCGACGCTCAGCTTGGCCGCGGTGATAGGTTTTCCCTCACCGCCACTCACAACGACGCATTGGAGGGAGTCCTTCTTCGAGGATGCGGACGGGTTAGCGTCGGTGGTCGGTAGCACCGACTCGGTGGCGGTGGTGGATCGGCGGAAGCAGCTGCCGAACGACGGTTCGTCCGATGTGAGTAGCGAAATCAGCAGGCCCAGGATCACCGTCAGCAGCGTGCCGAGGCAACTGTACCACATGTAGCTGATCTGGTAGACGGAGGCGAACCAGGATGATGAACCGTCTTCCTGTCTGGTGGTGGATAGCTTTGACACATCGCTGGAAGCGTCCGGGGATGCAGCATCTTCACCGGCAAGCCTGTAACGATGGAAAGCGACAAAGGAAACGGTTAATTTAACCGTGGTATTACGATTGCTGCAAAGTTAAGCTGATCGATAACGACGTTGATGCAGTGTGTGAACTAACGTTGATGCAGTGTGTGCCAGTTCCGAGATTGTGTTGTGTTATTCGAACTAAAAGAAAGTCTCTGCCACAGTGAACACAGCGATTCCATTTCATTTGTGCCGCATTTGCCCTTCGCTGAAGCATTTTCCAACTTCGATCGATACCACGCTTCCAATGCTTTCCTCTCCCTTTCTTTGCTGTTGCAGTTCACACCTGCATCAGGCTGCAAGCGATCGCTACAGCGCTACAGAAACGCTATCGAGCTAAGCAAACAAGCTCCCACTGTCTTGGCTTCAGCTTCCCCTTCGCAGCTGGCAGTGCTGACAGGTCTCGGGACTAAAAACTACACGGAACCAAAAACCACGACACGCTAAGCTAAGAAAGAAGGAACAGCTCGACACAACTCGACACGCTGGTTTCGTGTTTACTCTCAATTAACTTTCGTTCCCACCTGGCACACCGGACACCTTTTCCTGGATCGAACTCTCACTCTCTTTGCCCTGCTATCGGCGCTATCTTCATTTTGAGTTGGCTGGTACCCCTGGCCCCCAATGTAAATAAGGCCGGGAGCGGTAACGGATCCTCCCCCTGGTGAAGCTTTTTTTCTCACTTTATTTTTTGTTGCATCGTCCCCCATCGCTGCTCGAAAGCTACTCGAGAGTATGGAAAGTAGTTACGACAAGGCGAGCAAGGTGCTGTATGCGATTCTGCATTCTGTTTGCATTTCTTGAGCCACTCTACTCACTCGGTGATTGTTGAAAGTTTTCAACGCAAAGAGTTGAAGGTTGTAACGTTTTTTTTTGTTTTCGCTTTTAATAGATTTGAGGCGTGAGCTTACCGCAAGGGAATGGGAATGTACAATCTGGATGGGTTAATTTTTCCACCGAGGATTATGAAGAATCCTAAGCAAACAGCAAACGTAAGGTCAGTACAATCGCTACCGCCGCAGTAAAAGCAAAATAGTGAAAAATGTTGTGCAGATTGCATACTTTCAGGCTCATAGTGTTAAATAGCTACAGATTTCATAGCACCGCCCAAATGTAGGCAATCTGCACATCAAATTACCATTTTGCTGGTCAGTTTTCAAATGTTTTTTTTTTTTAATTTTCATGCCAAAGTTCAAATTAAAACGAACCTGATCAGTTTAAACCAATCACCGGTACCGGATGTAAGCACGAACCCATATGCACGCGGTGTTCATCAAATTAACCGATTGAAGCGTTCGTTTCAATTTGCACACTTTTTAATTTGTTTTGCTATAAAGCAGCACGAAAACAGCAGCTGCGGTGCAATATTACCAGATTGGTAATTGAAACTGCGCGAAATGTAACAAAACCGAACAAACAATTAATTGTTTGTCGGTGCAATTTTTAACTAGTTGCTCCATTCCATTCCACGGTCCATTCCACGCAGCTAGTGGATCGTTGAGGCAAGTGCAATCATGTAATTGGCATTTTCGCGGCACGGAGAAGCCGGATGGGAGCAGTGAAAATTGGCAGAAGAGAGCAGATTGATCTGAAATTTATCCATTCCCGGGAGAGAGAAAGAACATGCACACCAAGCCCAACAATTTCCCTACTTTTATGTGAAAATATCAGTTTTCCTGAAAACGCAAAACGGTAGAAAAACTAACTTACCGGTAGAAATTTTGCTCCATTCCCTGCCCATTCCAGCCATCCTTCGTAGCGATGGACAGCAGATGTGTGACCGTTCCATCATCGACGTGATGCTGCAGCGCTAGACTAACTGCACCATCGGCGGGCTCGATGTCGTACGCAAAGGCGCCCGAGTGTAGCCGACCGTCGAGCGATAGCGTCGCGTTGCAACCTTCGACCGAGGACGGCAGTGGTGCCGTCGGTCCGTTGTTCAGCTGTGCCAGCACACCAACCGCTATGACCAGTACCAGCGACACAATTCCACCGATCATTGCACCCTGATTAGAAAAGAGACGATCGAAAGGAGAAAAAATGTTTAAAATAAATCGGTGAAAAACAGGAGAAGAAGTTGATTCAAATCAATTGTAAAGCACTTTTTAAACCAATTTACAACAAAATACAACCCCTAGAGAAATTCAAGACGAGGGTGGTTCTATTCTCGCAACCAAAATCACCACAAAAGTGGTTTGCATATGCATCTCATGGGAAGAATGGATTTTTAATATCTTTGATTACAGCTCAAGCACCATATCTCATCATGCTTTCGCATCATACAAGTGCCACAATATAAAACGGCCACTCTCGAACGCTTGAAAGCTCTCGAGGAAAGCTGTTTACCACAACGGTCTCTGGATAAACCGTAAGGCAAAACCCATGCACAGCGAAAGCATCTTTTTTTGGTAGTGTAACTAACCTCCTTCCACTCTTCTCGGGGACCTGGACATGGCCATCCCTGCCAGCAGTGCTCAAGAACCACTACCACCATCACCGATTTACAACATCGAAACTCCTCTCGCTCGACCGCGTTTAGTTCGTACAAGGCAAACAACAAGAGCTGCTCGTCCCGCTTTAGAACTAATCCCATATAATAAGCTCATCTTGTAGCGAATGCGCCACAAAACACGGTATATTAACAGGTAATCAAATTTTCATATTTTCAATTTCCATTCGCCCCACTTGAAGGGGCAGGCAGTGAAAGAGGGAAAAAATACCAAAAAAAAAATCATTACTCCTCATGCGCTCATCGACCAACAGCACCAACACGGGTATGGGACTTTCATTCATCTTTGAGCGTCCTTTTTGCTCCCCCCCCCCCACCCATCTCTCCTTCCAAACCACTCCCTGTGGGGGGTTATTCCGAGTGTGCCTGCAGGAGAAATGCGTCATTTCTTTCCCATTTACACCTCACCTCGATAAGCTGCGATGCGAGCG